>JAODAL010057930.1:0-22389 GCA_025379985.1 Phyllomedusa bahiana | reverse complement strand
TTAGAAATTGTACTATTGGATTAATATTAGTTAACTATGTTTTTAGGGACCCCAGACAAGATAAATAGATAGGGAAAGATGGACAAACACAATGTAAGAATGGCAGGAAAAATTTCAAATCAGACAGCAAAAAGGGTACACAAGGGGGGCAGTCAATAAAGGGGAAGCAAAAAAAGGCAGGCTCAAGATGGGGGAAACCCAAATGCTATCCAAGGAGAAAGCGGGGCTCAAGGGCAAAGTCTATATAAGCACGGGACAAGAGGAAATGTGGTCTTCGTAAAGGATGTTAGAGTTCAGTTCCAAGACTGATAGGACCAACCCTCTGACATCCCAAACACCGGCAAGGGGCGTGAAAACACTGCACTCACCAATAATCTGCAGCCCTGCTCTAAGGCTAGCAAAGAATCAGACAGGTGTTAGCCGAGCTGTCAAACCAGCCCAACGACAGAATCAACCGTTTTTTAAAACAGTGCAAAAAACCCTTTGAGCAAACTAACGGGTCCTACCAAATGTGATTGTCTGTATCTAAAGGACAAAGGGCTGCCCCCGGGGCCTGTACCACTGGTCATACATTTTTTTTAAAAGGGTGACCCCCATTGGGACTGGATGCATGGATTTTTCTGTTATAAATTAAGGTATAAAATCAGCTGTACTTCGTAAGTCAGAACATAGGGCCTCATGTATGAAAATTGTCTAGGCTAAGACTGTCTTTGTTGCCCATAGCAACCACCATCTCCCCTTCATTTCATATGTGCCTGAAAAAAATGAAATGGGAGCTCTGATTTGTTACTATGGGCAACAAAGAAAGTTTACAAACATAGGCCCATAATGTTCAGTATCTGGTCTTATTTTGCATGTTAAGGAAACTTACAACAGTCTCAATTAACTCTGTAGCAGATAAATTTTATGATAAAAACTGTAGGTTTTGCTACTATAATGTTTTAAGTCATAAAATTTGTATAGATTGTTTTTATACCCTAAACTGAAGGTGCTATTGACATCAAATTCTTCCCAATTTTTTGGTAACAAACCATCCAATCCACAAAGGCAAAAAAATCAAACCATAGATGTCCATGATATAAGTTATCTGTAATAATAAGACATGACGCGGGAAAAAGTATTGAAAACATGTGGAAGAGAGGTACAAAAAGCCATGGAAATTCATGACACTAGTTGAAAACTATCAGTAATTAGAAAACAATCCTGCCACTTAGTGAAAAATAATGTCAGCTGGTTCAACTTATGGTCTGTAAAAATGTCTCATTACCAAGGTACCACACAAGAAACATCTCATGATGGGTAAAAGCAATGAGGTGTCTCAAGACCTTCACAACCTTGCAAAACATAATTTTAGCATTGGAAAACGAAACATTCTAAAATACTGATGATTCAATGAGGGACTATTTGGTGCCATAATCCCGAACGGGAAAAAACATAATTTTTTCCCGTAAAATTGGACAAAAAAGGTGCTCCCCCCCAAAGAATTTTTAGACAGTGGAGTGAAAAGAATTATCAGAAGAGTTCCAGGGGAGAGCTATAGAAAGACCTGCAATCAGCTGTTGAATTTTTTTTTTAAAGAAAATAATAAGGAATGTACTCAACCCAGACCTTTTTAAGGGTGGGAAAATTTAAAATTTTATAAAGTAAAATCTGTTTTTATTGTGTTTCCTGTGTAACTTAACAAGAGTTAATGTGCTCAGAAAGCTGATTCAGACAGCATAGCAGCCAATCAGTGTGCAGAAAAGGGGAGGAGCTGAGAAGTTACACAGTTAAAATGAAGAGCCTGTCAGCTTCTAGTTAGTTCTGTAGTGTGTATTCTTGTTAAGATGTTCTCACAAAGTTCTAGCTGACAGTTCTAGCATAAAGAAGGAATCTCCAAACCAGCAGTGATGGTGTAGGATAGGTTGGGGCAATGTTATCAGCCATATTCATTGTTTCACAAGAAAGAAAGTGAAGGAATACACAAAGAAAAAGAAGAATATTGCACAGTGTGACCTGAAAGGACAGACCAAGAGAGTTTCCTGAGGAAAGAGAGAGCGAGAAGCAGCCCTGCTTCGATTGTCTCAGAGGGACTGCAGTACCTGAAGCTGAAGAGTCTAGACAGTGAGAGGCTGCTGAGATAGTAAAGCACAATGTGACCTGTGCTGCAGCCTAGTGGTGGTCAAGTCCTGGGGAAACTTGGACCACGACAGCTGGAGAACTTTGGATCGTAGAAAGCGCCCAGTACAGCTGCAGTGTGACTGAAAGGCGTGTCCAGTCACACAAGAAATTTAGGAAGAATCCTTCTCCTGGAAGTGACGAGTCACAGTGTAATGTGCTAGAACATAAGAATAACAAAAAAAGGGAGCACTGAGTACCTAAAGAGTGGAACCAAGAGGAGTACACCAGAACGACTTGTCTTGGACAGCGTGCCAGGGATACCTTAGGGCCTGGCACTGGCTCAGTGACTGAAGAGGCTAGAGAGAGGCAGCTTGTGAAGTTACTGAGAAGGAAATTTACTGGGGAACAATTTAGAATGTGATATTATAGTACTGTGCTTGGAGTTCCTGTGTTGCTATTGTACTGAAGAATAGATGAACTGTACTGTGCAATTCTCAGTGTCGAGAAGTTTGTAACATTTTTAAAAATCAAGTGTCATGAGGAAAGCCTGAAGATTCCTGGAAAAACGTGTGTCTCATTCTCCAGCGCCGTGTACCACATCATCAACCATCCGGATACACTTCACCCATAATCCGCAAATACACTGTATCACCTATACTCTTTACAGGCCTGTATGTGCGCTCACCACTCAAGACTCCATTGCTGAAAAAAATAGAAAAATAGCATGTTCAAGCGCATTTAAAGTTTGCTTAATAAAATGTAGAAAAGCCTGTGAAATGCTGGGAGAATATAGTCTGGTCTGATAAGACCTTTATTGAACTTTTTGGATGCCATAATACACACCATGTTTAGAGGCCAAAAGGCACTGTTTATCACCCCAAAACACCATAACAACAGTGAAGTTTTGAGGTGGGAACATCATGGTGTGGGGCTGTTTTTCAGTATACGGCACTGGCAAACTTCATATAATTGAAGGAAGGGTGAACGGACAAATGTACTGAGACATTCTTGATAAAAGTCCATCTACCAGGATGATGAAGATGAAAAGTTGGTGGACATTTCAGCAAGACAATGATCCCAAACACACAGCCAAGGAAACTCTCAATTGGTTTCAGAGTAAGAAAATAAAGCTGATAGAATGGCCCAATCACCTGACCTGAATCCAACAGGAAATCTATGGAAAGAACTAAAGCTCAGAGTTCATCGAAGGAACTTTCAAGATTTGAAGATTGTTTGTGTGGAAGAATGGGCCAAGATCTCACTTGAGCAATGCATGAGACTAGTTTCTCCACATAGTAGGCACCAGCAAAAGCTTATGTACGAAGTATTAAATGCATTTCAGTAAGCGTGTTCAATACCCTTTCCCTGTGTTATTGCTCATCATTACTAGGGATGAGCGATTATAAGCGACAAAGTTGAAATCGGCACGGTTTTTAGGTTGATCAGAAATTTCCGATCACGCGATATTTTAGGTGAGAATCTGCGCATAATCTATTACTATCGTGCCATTTTCAGCGTTTCCTGTCATTTTGGCAGCCAGAAAATCAGCTTAGAGCATAGAGCAGGGTGAGCTGGGTGTGCGATGTCATGACTGTGATGTGTATGGTTGTTATTGGCTGGAAAAATCACATGACCTCGTTTTGCATAGAACAGTGTTTCCTGTTCATCATCAGTGTTTCAGTGTCTCTAACTAGAGCAGGACGTGTGCTAGGTCTCTCTCAATACAGCTCAGCTCAACTCAGAGACACAGTTCTCTTTATTCATACAGACAACTATGCTTTTAGCTGTGAACATTAGAACATAGGTAGATTAGAGAATTACAGCTCTTAATTAGACAGAGACTTTTAAAGAAGCATCTAGCGCTGTACAGCCACAGGGGTTTGCGAGCGAACACAGGCAGGCAGGCAGGCAGGCAGGCTTTTGAAAGTAGAGTATATATTGTGCAGCCCAGACTCTGCTTTAAACCTGCATTGAAATGGCTTTTTTTTTACCAGTTTTTGCCCAGCACACCTCGCACCTGGGGTGAAATTGTCCCTTTTTTATTTTGTGCAGCCCAGTTTTGTTCAAAGACCCCACATTGTACTTATATTAGGATACAGAAATTTTCTGGTAACTGCAGGTTAATTTCATAGGTGCAAAACCCACTTTTATCTATAATTTTAAATAGGTGTTTTTCACTTTGTCGAGCCCATTTTGTTCAAAGACCCACCTTTACTTATATAGGATACAGAAATTTCTAGTAACTGTGTGTATTTCTTTGGTCAAAACCACCTTTCTTTCCGTAAAACTTTAATAGGTTTTTCACTTTGGCGCGGGCCCAGTTTTGTTCAAAGACCCACCTTGTACTTATATTAGGATACAGAAATGTCTAGAAAACTGCAGGTGTATTTCGTAGGTGCAAAACCCACCTTTTCTTATCCGTATAACTTTTAAATAGCTGTTTTTCATTTTAGTGCGGCCCACTTTTGTTCAAAGAGCCACCTTGTACTTAAATTTCAATACAAAATTTTGTAGAAAACTGTTTGTTGTATTTTATTGGTACAAAAAACACCTTTTATTACCCGTATAATTTTTAAAAATAGCTGTATTGCACTTTGGTTCACCCCAGTTTTTTTTTCAAAATGCCACCTTGTACTCAAATTTGGATACAGAAATTTTGTAGTTACTGTTGGTGTTTTCATTGGTTGCAAAAACCACCGTTTGTTTATCCGTATAACTTTTAAATAGCGTATTGCATGTGGTGCGGCCCTAGTTTTTTTCAAATAGCCACGTTGTACGACAATTTTGATAGAAAAATTTTCTAGTAACTGTTCTCGTTTGTTATTGCTGCAAAAAACGCAATTTTTCATCCGTGTAACTTCTGAATATTCTTACTGCGCTCGGTGAATCTCAGTTTGGTGCAGATAGCGCACTTGTTATGATATTTTGTTGAAAACTATCAATTCCTAGTCTACTGTGCAGTTGTAAATCCCTGGGAACTGAAGGAAGAACACTGTTGATTTTATCTTATGGTTCTTCCACTAGACTGCTTTCAAAGGTAATCCGCTAGAAACAATTCAGTTTTCTAATCCTAGTTGGCTGTAGGAAATTTAGAGGGATTTAAGAATAGCTGTGATTTGCCGTCTTTGAATAAGAGACTGTCAAAGAAACTCATCCAATACCTTCGAAATTTTTATCTTCTGAACAAGGAGCGAAATGGCAGGTGATTAAGCGAGCAAAGAGGGCGAGGACATGGAGGTAGAGTTATAAGAGAAGGTGTCCTTCCATTGCTGGCGACAACACGCAAGCCAGCAGATCGTTGATTGCAAGGACGGCGGTCCTGTCAACGCTGGTCGGTGCCCGTGAATCTCATAACGAACAGCGTCGCCAATCGTTTTATCAAGTGGTTAATGCAACCGGCAACCTGGAACAGAACAGGTAAATAGTCAATGTCCTGATCAACTTAAAATGGTGGTTACGAAAATAAAGACTCCTTTTTCCGGCACTTTTAAATCTGGGGGTCATACAGTTTGGGGCCATGATGTGGCCCAGGACAGGTTATAGTCCAAGTCCAGTTCAACTACAATGGTGTTAAAGACTCCCTTTTTCCGCACTTTTCAAATCTGGGGGTCATACAGTTTGGGACTCTTGCGAATGGCCCCAGGGACAGGTATAGTCAATGTCCAGATCAACTAAAATGGTGGTTTAAAGACTCCTTTTTCAGAGCACTTTTTAATCTAGTGGGTCATGTAGATTTTAAGGGTCTTGCTGCGGTCAGGACAGGGGTAGTCAATGGTGCAGTTCAAGCAAAAATGGTGGTTTCAAAATAATCACTGCTTCTGGCAATTTTTAATTGTGGTCATGCGGGTTTAAGGGTCATGCTTGTGTTACAGGACAGGGATTAGTGAATAGTTCTGTCCGTTTTTCTGTGACTCCTTGTTGCCTAATTGTCCCTTGGCCTAAGATGTAGCACGTATCCTTTTACTGGTGTGGATGTTAATTCCAGCTTCTCCTCCCCTGTTTGTGTGTTAAGAATGAAGTTTTGTACTCTCCCATAGACTTTAATGGTCATCGGCGATATCTATTCTCGATATCGGCAATGAAAATTGACATTCGACTATCGATCCGATGACGATAGTTGACGCAATCGCTCATCACTAATCATTACACATAACTTAATTTATGTACATAAATGGTTTAATTTCTTTGCCTGTGTGGATTTAATAGGTTGTTACCGACATCTGGTGATAATTTCATGTCAATAACCCCTTTAGAAATATATACTTACTTAGAACATTGGTGACTTATTTCATCCGCAGTATTGCTCGATAATAGTTAAACAAAAATTGACAATAATGTTCCTTTAAAACACTTTGTGAGTTCTCCTTGGACAGAGCAGGGTTGCTACTCAGAAGTTGCGTGTAAACTAAAGGTACAGGTTGTAGCTCTATTGTACAGTATATAAGGCAGAGAAAGACGTATTGAGTGGTTAGTGCTTGGACAATCAGGTTTATGTTATCTTTTGTTTTGTAACTTGAAATCTGTATACCTGTTATTTTCTGGCAATAAAAACCACAAAGGACCTGAGCTCTGGAATTTTGAAACCTGTCTTTGTCTCTGTAAAATCTAACTTCACTCAGATCAGTGAGCTGAATGCATACACAGTACACAGCAGAGCACACATGAAAAAATGTGTTTCATCTGAACCTATAGATTATACCATTAGGGTGCGTTCACACGCCAAAGACAATATACCAGTCAGTGTGTTTGGCACATAAGGGCTTTTGTCCGCGGTTTGCAGATTCAAGCCATTCCCCTTCACACCCACATGTTCATGTTCTGCCCGAAAACCGGGCAGAAGAACGAACATGTTCTAAGTTTTTAGGAACGCTGGCAATGTCAAAAACAATCCGGCGAAAAACCGTACCGTAAGACCTCCAGCACGGCAATTTATCAATTTAAATCAAAGTAAAAGATTATGACAGTCGATATTACAAACAGTATTATCAAAAAAGATCACGTCAGTAAACCGACAGACACCCTTAGCGGTGGGGAACAAACCCTATAGATTTATGTCCCTTGCCTTATGTAAGGCTGGGAAGTGATCCGCCGGGACCACCGCAGCGAAGGAATTAAGCACGCCAGGGAACGGAATCTAATCGCCCCGGTTTTCCACCAAGCCCGCCGCAAATCGGGATGGACTTGCTTGCGGCGTGAGGCTACCAGGTCGTCCCCCCTGACGTGACTTGCTTGCGGTGGGCAGCCGAGGAGCAGCGTGGTACCGAATCGTAGTCCGTGAATCGTAGTCGTGGGGCCAAGGCAGCCGGGTCCAGGACAGGCGGCAATGGTTTCGAGGTCGTGGACAGGCAGGAAGTTCGTGCAGGCGGCAGAGTTCGGAGTCGAAAACTAGCAAGAGGTTCTGGTACACCGAAAGGCCAGAATACACTTTGGGAACGCTTAGCAAAGGACTGAGCACATAGATCCAAGCAAGGAGTGTTATAGTGGACATACCTAAAGTAGGGAAGTCGCCTGCATTTAGCCAATTAACGGGGCGCTGGCCCTTTTAAATCCCGAGAACGAGCGAGCGCGCGCCTTAGGACATAGGCACAGGCGCCGCCTTCGCTGGCAAGGACGCGGACGGCAACTAGGAGCGAGGTTAGGTGCGTCCCTGGCAGTTGCAGCCCCCGGCTCGTCCCGCGGCCAGCGCGGCACCGACCCCGGAGGGCACCCGGGGAGGGTCACGGTGCGCCGCGGCCCGCGGGCCCGATGGGGGGAAACAAAGGGGAAGGGGGGTGGGGAAAAAAGGGGGGGGAAGGAGGAACGGGGGGGGGGGAGTGAATGGGGGGGGGGGGAGGGGGGGGGGGGGGGGGGGGGGAGGAGGGAAAAGGGGGGAAGGGGGGGGGGGGGAGGGGGGGGGGGGGGGGGGGTGGGGGGAGGGGGGAGGGAAAGAGGTGGTGGAGGGGAAAAAAAGGAAGGGGGGAAAAAAAGTAAAGGGGGGGGGGGAAGGGAAGGGGGGAGCAGGTGCGTGAAGTAACCCCCCCCTTAGGTCTCCCCCTCTTTTAGCTGAAGGAACTTATTCGGATAAAGGTCTGGATTCAGATATTGGACTCTGTTCCCCGGACCTCTCTCCGGGGCCCGAACCCTCCAAATCAACCAAGAAATAATCGCTTACCCCTAGACGATCTTCATGTCCAGGATGTCCTTCAACTTCAAAGACATCCGGGATTCTAGCATCGGAGATTGAGCAGCGCCCCTCTGGAGAACCGTTCAGACCAGATGCTTCTCAGGAGGGACCTCGGAGAGATGGGGGAAAAGGGCAGAGTTTTAGGAACACCGGGTTCAGTTGTCGCAGATTTACTTAAGGGTCCCAGAAAACGCGACCCCAATTTATAACTGGGGATTTTGAGGCGTATGTACCGTAGACGAGAGCCACACCCTATCCCCCTGTGTAGGAAACTAGGGAAGGTCCACTCTTCTTGTCAGCCCTTGGTCTTCAATACGGCAGAAGCCTGGAGTAGGGCTTGTCGAGTCTCTCGCCAAATGGTTCTTGAATCCTGAACCTATTGTCCACGGCGGGGACCTCGAGGAGGAAGCCAGGGGGAGAGGAGGGCGTGGGTGATGGCCTAGACCAACAGGAAAGGAGAACGGCCAGTAGTGTCGATTCCCGATGATTATAAGAGAACTCTGCCAAGGGTAGCAACTCGGACCAGTTGTCCTGTTACGTCCGGACACAAGTGCTGTAGATACTCTCCCAAGATTTGGTTTACCCCTCTCACCTTACCATTCGTCTGGGGATGATATGCGGAAAAAAATCCATCTTGATTTTCAACCGGAACAATAGAGCAAAGCCAGAAATGGAGACAAACGGACGCCTCGGTCGAGACGAGTGGGAAGTAGCCATGTAGACGAAAGATGTGTATGGTAGAAGTATCCCTGCCAATTGGGGGACAGAAGGATACCAGAAGCGCACAAAAGTGGGAATTTTAGAAAATCGGTCAGTGACAACCAGATGACCGAGTTTCCCGACGAAGGAGGGAGGTCCTGATAAGACCACCTTATGTGTGTCGCCATGGAGATTCTGGAACTGGCGAGGGACTAAGAGACCAGCGGCCTATTGCGAGAACCTTGTTTTGGGCCCATGTGGGCAGTAAAGAAACAAAGTCCAGTTGACATCTTGGAGCGGTTGGCCACCAGTATGTGACGTGGAGGAGATGAGAGCTTAGTATTTTCGTATCCGGGATGGCCTGGCCAGAAGAGAGCTATGCCCCCAACTCCAGAATTCTCCTCCGAGTGCGTGCGCACATAGGTACTGCCTGGAGGAACGCTGCGGAGATCCACCGAAGGCCACGTGATCAGTACGTTCCGAGCGATGATTTGCTGAGGCACAGGTTCCTCTCCGGAAACATCAGAAGAACGGGAGAGGCATCCGCCTTGATATTTTTTCTCGCGGTCGGCAGTGTGGAACTTAAAAATCAAAACGAGAGAAAAAAAGAGACCACCGGGCCTGCGAGGATTTTAGGCGTCTGAGCCGTCTGAAGGTAATTGCAGATTTTTATGGTCTGTAAAGACGTTCCAATAGGATGTCGAGCTCCCTCCAAGTAATGTTCGCCACTCTCCAGCCGAATTTTATGGCCAACTGCTCCCGATCTCCCAATGGCGTAATTTCGTTTCTGCCGAAGAAAAAGTTTTAGAAAAAGAAACCGCATGTGAACGGTATTTTGGCCTTTAGGGCCCTTCTGGGTCAGGACCGCCCTGCTCCACGGAAGAGGCATCTACCACCAGAGGCTGAAGGTCTCTCAGGATCCGGACGGACCAAAATGGGTGCCGGAGGAGAAGGCAGACATTTACATGAGAACTCTTCCTCGGCATATTGGGGGGGGGTGGGGTACCAGCATCTAGGATTTAAGCATTCTTCGGGTGAGAGCCACAAAGGGAGCCACACCGTAGAAAAGTGGGAATAACTTCCGGTATGTATTGGCGAATCCTAGAAAACGTTGAAACCGCCCAGACCGACAGGGCGCGGCCACTGTTGGATTCGCTGAGAGTTTCGCAGGAACCATCTGAAGGCCTGGGGGGGGGGGGGGGGGGGGGGGCGGCCGGGGGGGGGGGGGGGGGGGGGGTGGGGGGGGGGGGGGGGGGGGGGGGGGGGGGGGGGGGGGGGGGGGGGGGGCGGGGGGGGGGGCGATCAGAGACTATGTATCCCAGAAAGGAAGGCTGGCCCTGGTGGAATCCGACACATCTCCAGTTTGGCAAACAGTCGTTTGTCCCGCAGGCTCGCAGGACTTGGCGTACTTGTCCCACCGGTGGCTGTATGTTCAGGAAAAAATCAAAATAATATCGTCCAGTATCAATGACCAGGTGTACAGCAGGTCCCGGAACACTTCCTTGACAAACACCCTTGGAAACGTCCGGGCGTTGCATAGCCCAAAAGGCATTGCACTGAGATATTTGAAATGTCCGTCCTCGTGTGTTGAATGCAGTTTTCCATCGTTCCCCATTCGAATTCTGATGAGGTTGTAACGCCCCACGTAGATCCAACTTGGAAAACACTCTAGCCCCCTTTGAGAGGTCAAACAAGCTCCGAGATCATGGGAGAGGTACGGTTTTTTACGGTGATCTGTATAGACCCCTATAGTCCTAGGACGGACGAAGAACCATCCTTCTTCATGCCACGAAGAAAAACCGGCTGTGGGAGAGGAATTACCGGATGAATCCTTTCTGCAGATTTCTCCAGAATGTAGGCCCGACATGGCCTGAGTCTCCGCACGGACAAGTGGGTAGACCCTCCACCGCGGAGGACTGGTTTCTGGGAGGAGGTTCATAGGGCATCGTAAGCGATGTGGTGGCAAGCGAATCGGCTCCTTCTCGAGAAATACTCCCCCCAAAGTCCTGGTACTCGGCCGGCAGGCCGGCAACGGTTTTTTGACAAGCGGGAGGCGGAGTAGTGGTAGGCACCGGGTGTGGTACCTCCAAGCAGCGGTTCTGGCATTCCGGTCCCCAACGCAGATCTTCGCCCGTCTTCCAATCGAGCGTAGGGGCGTGGCCTTGCAGCCAGGGAAGCCCCAAGAGGATTCCGAGGAAGCCCGGGACAGAACGTGGAACCTAATCTTCACTATATGCAGAGCCCCCACACGAGAGTCACCGCCGGGTTATGTACCGGATGGATCAGTGAGGAGCGTCCCCACAGACCTGAAGAGAGAACATCGGTTATCTCCATCCGACTACAGGTATGCGGTACCGGGTTTTTCACAACGAGCTAAGAAAAGTTCCCGTCAGATACCGATCCAGGAAGGCAGAACTCCGGACGACGGACCAGCATCAGAAGACACCTCTACAGGCATCCATCAAACGTGGAGAGGAGGAAACTGCACCTAGTGCCGCCTCTCCCACGGCACATAGGTGAGAGCGCTCCCGGACGCTGAGACGAAGGGTGACAGTTTCTGCGAAGTGGTCCGGGCTGGCTCAGTAGAGGCATAGCTTCTCTGCCCGAGGGCGGTTCAGTTCTTGCCCCGTTAAGTGAGCCCGGCCCACTTGAAATGTTTCCACCTCTGGGGTTTTGAGGAGGGGGAATATGAGAATGCTAAAACACAGGGCCGGGTGGAATCGCCGACGAGGACGACAGATCTCTTTCTTGGCAAAAGCTTTCCTCCTCTCCGCAAACCTTTAAAATTTCAATACAGTAGCTAGATTATTAATTCGTTTAGGAGGACGGGGGGTCTCTTGCCCCAAAAGGTCTTTTCCCCTCGGACAGACCCTCTTGAAGGTACGCAGAGGGCGGCTTGTTCCATGCGGCCCCCGAACCAGGGTAGGAAAAAAATTGTTTTTTTTGATTTTTTTCTTTTGGCTTTTTTCTATGTTTTTAAAACCCGGGAATTTACAGTTTTATAGCTTGACCAAGACCCTTTTGCCTCGAAACGCTAAGCTGGGTTTTGCTACTTTTGGGCCCTTTTTTGTTACTGCTGCAAAATTGTTTGTTTTCCCAAATAAAATTTTTTCACATTACCGTTTCCCGGGATCTGAAGGGAAATGCGACGCTATTGCAGAGCGGGCTTTTCTGCTTGTTGGATTATTCACTCAACCCGAGGAGCCCGGTTTTTCCGGATTACGGTTAAAAAAAAGCAGTAAAAAAGGACTTTGACAGCACTAAGGTGAGCTACTTTAGCATTTATTGTTCTAGCAATGTTTTAATTCGTTTAGGGAGGGGGGAGTCTCTTGTCCCAAACGTCTTTTACCCGCGGACAGACCTTTCTTAAAGGGGTAGCGCAGAGGGCGGATTGTTCCATGCGAGCCCAAACCGGGTACGGAATTTAACCGCATAGCCCCCACAAAACTGCCCTACGGAGGCTCAAGAGGGGGTTGGCGGGAGGTGCGGCCGGCTCCTCAAACTGTGAATTCCCGGAGGAAGTCTGTAGTCCGCAGTCACAGGTCCCCCTCTGCCGGGGGGGTTCCCCAAAGCCGGGGCCCTTTCCCGGAAAGTAACTCCAAAAAAGGCCCCCTTAGACCTCTCCGGGGGGAAATGATCCCCCACACTCCACGGCTTTGAGACTGAGTAACAAACCCCCCGGGCAGAGTTTGGGATCCCCGGCGAAGCGGGGAGGGTGGGGGGACCGGATTTTGGGTCCCACTGGCCAAAGGAACTGCAATGTAGACGGAGCCACGGATGGGGGCGGGACGGCCGGGATCAAGAAGGACGCATCAGGCGGTGACGGGGCCCAACGGACCCTGTTGTGCGTTTTGTTCGTTTTCGGGGCAACAATCGTCGTGAGATCCGTGAGTTTGGGCAGGGGCACCTTGGGATCCATGGTGGACTAAACTTTTTGGGTGGGTAGTGGTCCCCCGGACCACCGCAAGCAGGTAGTTAACCCACGCCGGGGGAACGGAATCTAAGTGGGCCCCCGGTTTTCACAAGAGCCCGCCGCAAACGGTTGGACTTGCTGCGGCGTGGGGCTCCCGGGTTCGTCCCCCCTCGTGATTTCCCGGGGGTGGCACCCGAGGTGCAGCGTGGTCCCCGAATCGAGTCCGAGAATCGTAGTCGGGGGGGCAAAAGGGTCAGACGGGCGCAATTTTTCAGGTCTGGACACGGAAGGTGGGGCAGGCGGGGGTTCGAGTCAAAAAAGTAGCAAGAGGTCGGGTACACGGAAAGGCAAAAATACCTTTGGGAACGCTTTGCAAGGGCCCACGAGGAAACATAGACCCAGCAAGGAGTGTTAGTGGACGCCCTTTAAGTAGGGAACGCCTGGCATTAGCCAAATTAAGGGGCGCTGGGCCCCTTTAAAATCCTCGAGAACAGCGCGCCGGGGCCTTAGGACCGGCAGCGGCCCCCGGGCCCGGGAAGGGACACGGACGGCACAGGGCGAGGTTAGTGAGCCCTGCAGTTTCAGGCCCCCGGCTCGTCCCCCGGGGCCAGGGCGGCAAAACCCCCCCCGGTGGGGACCCCGGGGCGGGTTCAGGGTGCGCCCGCCCCGCGGGCCGAGGAGCAGGGGGGGCCGTGCACCTTTTCGAAAACTTCAATGTAACTGGATATTACTTCAGTTATTTGTATCTATATTACTTCTACTAATAAGAATGAATGTGATGGTATTTTTGGGTTAAACACTGGTATCGGGGGCTCACAATGGGTGATGTCCCCTGCACGTTATATATAATAAAGAAATATAGTTGCTGCATAGCAAAAAACAAAACGCAGGGCGTCCCTATTGCAGAGTGTTTGGACAGATGGATAATTCTTGTTCAGTATTGCACTAAAATGTGGTTTTACCAATTCAGGAAAACCCCGTATCGGTGGTGTCTTGCCACCGTCTCCCCTTCTGGCCGCCGCAAAAGGGCTCCAGTAAGTTGGGGGAAAATATATTATGCTAAAAACAACTACAAAATGAGGCATATGAGGGGCTAAGAAATACTTTTTTTAAAACAAACAGAAGTTTAATTAGGACATAAACGAGGATACAAAGTATATGGACTATGTGTTTCTCGCTAAGCAGCGTTTCCACAGCTTTTTAGCACTAATATATTTTCCATAGAAATATAGCTAATATAGATTTCATCTATAGGAAATCATTACACAACTTCATGTAAAGCAGATAAACAATTACTCTTATCTAAGAAAAAAGTTAAAGGGAACTTCAAATAGGTTTTTTCGTTCCTCTTAATAATTCCCTTTCTCTGTCATTTGGGAAAAAAGTGTGAATCCTGCCTAGGTCTAAAATTCACTTTCTTTCCCATAGCAACCAATCAGAGCGCCCCTCTCATTTATAAGTGCTCTGGGAAATTAAAAGGGTCGCTCTAATTGGTTGCTTGGAAACAAAAGTAAATTTTTAGACTTAGTTAGTTTTCATACATGTGGCCCTTAGTGTGTAATATACTGTAGTTTCATATCATTTAAAGGTCAGTCCACACAGAAAGGTTTTTGGTCAGTTTTTCAGATGGTTTTTGGATTTAAAAAACATCTGAAAACCAACTGTCAACCTTCCCCATAGAAAATCTGTTCAGCAGGGGGGGGGGGCGTGGCCTAGCAGGCGATGTAGAAGGGGGGTGGGGATTGGGGGCCTCCCTTTGGACCCTTATGGCCAATCAAACCCCATACTGTGGGACTATTACACTCAGCACTGGGCCACAAGCTTCTAAGGCTCTAAAGAGCTTCATTTTTGCTGGGGAGTGTGGATTTGTGGCTTATTCATGGCCATTCCGCCATCATTGCACCTCGGCACCCGCACTGCCAGGCCGGAAGTGTCGGCCATTAAGTAGCTGCATCGCGCGCTTTGTGCCTGACTGACTGCTAGAGGAAACCCTTTGGGGCCGTGGTTCCATGGGGGATAAGTGAAGAAGCCCCGGCTGCCTGCTCTGCCGTGCTTAAACCAGCGCTTTATCCGTGCAGACAACTGCCCCAGCTTCACGGGTTGGTCCCTGGCCGCGTCTCACTGACCGGAGGATCCCGGAGCTCTGTCGGAGCTCGCCGCCCCCCCGGCACACCGTGGCTGATTCCATCAGCAGGATCGCGGGGACTGCGCTGAGCTGTAGAGCTCAATAATCCCCGCTGCATTACCTAATTTACTGACCGGAGGTCTCCTTGCCGACGGTCACCTTAGACACTGCTCTCTGCGGCTGGTGCCGCTCGCGGATCCCGGAGTTCTCGCCGCCTCCCCCGCACACCGCGGCTGATTCCATCTGCAGGACCGCGGGGACTACGCTGAGCAGCAAAGCTCAATCCCCGTTGCACTACCTAATCTAGCTACTTCTCTAGGTGCCAAGCGGTCCTCTGAGCAGGCTGCTGAGAGACTGTAAACTCACCTGAGTGAGTTCTGGAGCCCGCATACACCTCCTGCATACACCTTCTGTGAACACTGCTGGCACACCGGTTCTCCTCTCACAAAAGCAAATCCCACACCTGTCTGAAATCCTCCTCCATGTGATTTGCCTTGCCTCTTAGCCTGAACAACATACTAACCAACTCTGTATGTTGACCCTGTGTTGGTGGGAGTACCAGCCTACATAGGAGCCCTCACTCCCTACTAGACACTTAAGCCCTAGTCTACTGGTGCTCTTCTGAACAGCCATATAACAACTTGAGCCCAGCAGTATTGCAGCAACAGGTTAGTGTGGTCACTAAGTGTGGTCACACCATTGCTAGCTACTTAAGTACCTGAGGAGCAGAAGCTAGAGAAGTGGAAGTTGAAAAGAGGAGGGGGTAAAAAAAAAAATTACATAAAAAGTACAAAAAAAAATAAAATACATAAAGTTGAAAACAAAGTCACAAAGTTGAAAACAAAGTCACAAAAATTTGAAAACAAAGTCACAAAAAGTTGAGAACAAAGTCACAAAAAGTTGAGAACAAAGTCACAATAAGCTGGAAAAAAAAAGTCACAAAAAGCTGAAAACAAAGTCGCAAACAGTTGAAAACAAAGTCGCAAAAAGTTGAATACAGGCAGATAAAGTTGAAAACAAAGTCACAGTCACAAAAACTTAAAAACAAAGTCACGAAAAGTTGAAATCAAAGTCACAAACAGCTGAAAACAGAGTCACAAAAAGCTGAAAACATAGTCACAAAAAGTTGAAAGCAGAGTCTCAAAAAGTTGAAAACAAAGTCACAACAAGCTGAACACAAAGTCACAAAAAGTTGAAAACAAAGTCATATAAAGTTGAAAGCAAAGTCACAAAAAGCTGAAAACAAAGCCACAAAAAGTTGAAGGCAAAGTCACAAAAAGTTGAAAGCAAAGTCACAAAAAGCTGAAAACAAAGTCACAAAAAGCTGAAAACAAAGTCACAAACAGTTGAAAACAAAGTCACAAAAAGTTGAAAGCAAAGTCACAAAAAGCTGAAAACAAAGTCACAAAAAGTTGAAAGCAAAGTCACAACAAGCTGAAAACAAAGTCACAAAAAGTTGAAAACAAAGTCACAAAAAGTTGAAGGCAAAGTCACAAAAAGCTGAAAGCAAAGTCATAACAAGCGGGAAAACAAGTCCAAAAATTTGCAAGTCCGAAAAGTTGAAAACAAGTCACAAAAAGGAAAAAGGGTTGAAGTGTATAATTCTCATTCTCTGTCTTATCTACATTACAATGGGAGGCACCTCAAAGAAAAATCCCCAAAAAAAACAGCCTACTAAACTACCAGAGTTCTTCTCTTCCTCCTCTCAAACGTCTCAACAAGCTAAAAGAGGGCTCCAGTTTCCACCCTCCTCGCCCTCTCCTTCATCAAGAGCCGAATCGGTGGACATGGACCACCAAGACATATCAGATGCCCAACCCCTCACTATAGCGTCTCTCCATCGACTGTTTTCCTCCTTCAGATCCTCTCTTATATCTGACATGAAAGAGATGCTCTAGACCTGAAGCAGACTTTTAATCTATTTCCTCTCGTACTGATCACACGAGGGGGAAAATGTCAGATTTTTCTAAATCCACAACGTTTTAATAGATGCCAATGGGCTGCTGGAAGAAGAAGTACAACGCCTTACAAATAAAGTTAATGACTTAGAAGATCGCTCCCGTCGAAACAATATCAGGATCCCAGGAATACCCGAGGCTGTACCTCTGATCAGCTAAACGCCTATCTGACGGAAACCCCATGGCCTTGGTGCTACCAAATGCTTCCACTCAGGAACGGTCATCACCGTATTCACCGTATCCCCAAACCAAAAATCTCCCCTCTCAAGTACCGGGGAGAACCATTGCCCGGATCCACTTCTTCAACATCAAGGAGGACTTCCTCCGTTCTTTTTGTAAATCTGATAACCCTATCGCTTTCAGGCTATTTCTATATTCCCTGATCTGTCTGCGGCAACGATGCTAAGGAGGAAGGAAATTCCAATTGTATACTAAAATTTTACTGGAGGTGGAATTCCGTATAGATGGGGCTTCCCGGTCAAGCTAATTGTTACCAGAGATGGTACACATTCATCTGCAATTCCCCCGAGGAGCCCCCAATTCTTATTAAAACTTGGAAAACCTCCCTTTCTGGAAAAACCATTTAGAAAATTTCCTTCCCCCTCCTTTCCCCCATACCCCTGGGGGCCTTACAAAAAACACAAAGGATGAAAGGTTACGTTTGGTTTTGATTTAAAATTCCCTTTTTTCCGCCCCCGGGAAGAACAATTTGGGGCCCCCATGGAAATCGGGGAACCCCTAAAATCCTTAAAGGATTCCAAGTACTTCCCCCCTTTTCCCTTTTTTTAGGTTTTTTAAAAAAAATATTTCCCCCCTTGAAATTTCCGCCTTTAGGGTCCCTCCCTTTAAAATTAACTTCCAATTTGTTTTTTGGGTTTTTCCCAAAAAAATTTTTAAAAAAGGGGGCCCAATTTTAAAAATTTTTTTTAAAACAAAAGGGGCCCTTTTTGGAAGGGGGGGGAAATGCTCCCATTAACCAAATTCGTACACGGAAAAAAATGGGTTAAAATTTAAAGGGCCTTTTTGCAAAAGGTTTAAAAATTGGGGCCATTTAAAAGTTTTTGTCAAAAAAAGTTTTTAAGATCCCCGCGGGGGAAGGGGACCCCTTTAATAAAAACAATCCTTAATAACGAAAAAGATTAACTTTTAAAAGGGTTGGAAATTACTTGGTTATCCCTGCACTGGAAAGGGAAAAAAGGGGGAATTAATTCCTTTTTATAAAAAAATTTGGGGCCTTTCACATCAAAAACCTCAAAAAAGAAGATGGTTAAATGGGCCCTGGAAAATTAAAAAAAATTCTGGGAAATGATTTAAAAAAACCTGGTATTAAAATAGGGGGGAAAAATTTACGGGAAAAAAAAAAATACTTTTTTAAGAGAAAAAAAAGTTTTAACCAAATTAAAATTAAGGGGGGAACCCAAAGGGGTTTTAAAAACCATTTTAATATTGGGTAACCATGAAATTTAATGGTGGGAAACTAAAGGTTTAACCCTGAAACGGGGTTTAAATATTTCCAAAAGAATTGAATTGTTTTTGCCAAAAGAAAACCTGCACACCCAATAAATATTGCCCATGGTCCAAAAAAAAGACTTTAAAACATATTTTTTCCGGGCAAAAGGGACTTCCTAAATTTTAAAGGAATTTAAAATTTCTTTTTAAAAATTAAAAAGGGGGCCCCTTCTTAGTTTACATATTTATAAAGGGTTTTTTGTTCCCCCAAACCTGGGCCCCCGGACTGGCCTTTTTATTTAAACCATTTTCCCAACCCTTTCCTCCCTCCTTTCCAAATTTTCCAAATGGGGAAAATAAAATTTGTTACCCCAAAAATTTTTTTTAAAAGGGGAGATTACAAAAAGCCCTTTTAAAGGGATTTTTAAAAGTTAAAACCTCTTGGGCCCTCTAAAAATTTAAAGGATGGTGCATAAAAGGCACATAGAAAATACCCCTATAGTGGCCCCAAAAGGAAAGAAAAACCCTTCCAAAAAAGAATATTTTTTAATTTTACTTTGGAAAATTTAAAAAAAATTTTTGGGCCCCATTTTAAACCAAAAAATTTTAAAGACCCCCCAAAAGTAAATTTCCCAGACCCAAATCCCCTTTAAAATTTAAAACTTTTCCCCTTTTTGGGGTCTAAGAAAATTCGGTTGGAAATTTTTACCTTAACGGGGGGATCGGCCGGGGAAAAATTTTCTGGCACCCCAGAGTTAAGGTTTACTACAGGGGGAAAAAAACGGTTTCCCCCCTATATAACCTTTTTCTTCCTGGGCCCGGTTTTTTTGGAAATCCTCAGCAGTCCCCAACGCTTTTTTTTCCTATTATAGCTACTTTGTACAAATTTTTCGGCCTAAATGTGCCAAAAGTGTCGTTTGAACCCCATAGAAAAGTTTTTTAAACAAAAGTTTTCCCCCGTTTTGACGCGAAGGTAACTGGGGATTTTAAAACACCCCATTTCGCCCCCAGGGGGTTTTGAAAAAAAATTATTTCTAAAAATTGAAAGTAAAAAAGGGCCCCTGGCCCAGAGGGGCTCCCCAAAATGAGTACTATAAGCTACGGGCCCCGCGATATTTCCCCCCTATTTTTTCCGCCTTTTTTAAAACCAAAAGGGGGAAAAGGATCCCCCCCAGTAAAATTTGCTTTTGCGCCACCATCTCTACCAAAATTTAAAACGGGAAAACCCAGAAGATTGGTATTTCAATTATAGGCCCATCTCTTTTTAAATTTTCTGTTATCAAAATTTTTTTAAAAATCTTACCGAACAGAATTAACAAATTTCTCCCTTTTGATAAATGAGGACCAAGATTTTTTGGTTAGAGGTCGACAAACCAGAGAATTGGTTTCAGGGGGGGTTGGGAATGAAAAAGAAAATTGGCCCCGCGGGCCCAAAAAAAATTCTTTTTTTTCCCCGTTCTTTATAGATGGGAAAAAGCGTTTGAAGAAAAAAATTTGGAAATTTTTAATGAAGGTGTACTCCGGAAATTTTTGGTTTTCAAGGTTTTGTTTTACTCTGGGCCCTTTTCCCCTTCTGTATACTCTCCCCTCTGCAAGGGTTTCCCCCCTAGGTTTTTTTATCTGAAAATTTGATATCAAAAAAATGGTACAAGGGCCCAGGGCTGCCCTTTGGTTTTTCCCTTGATTTATGACCTTTGTCCCAGAGCCTCTGGCAGAACATATTGGGCCCAATCCCCAAAAAATTTTTGGTATAACTTTTAAATGGGTAAGGTACATAAAGAAAGGGGTCATTTTGTTTTTAATGTCTCAGATTTAAAAGAGACCTCCATTCCGGGCCTTGCTTGCTTTTTTTTGGGACCGGTATGCGTTAATTTCGTATTATAATTTAAAAACCATTTCCAAGTCGATCCAAATTCCCGTTTTAATTTGCCCCCTTTCCCCCTTAAGGCAGCCCAAAATTTTTTGTTTTCAATTTAGACTTTTTTTGGTTGGTTTTCCTCATTTTCCCTTTCCCAATACCTTGGGGTTTAAGATTTATCCTGACATTAAAAAGGGACAATAGAAAAAAAAACTTTTTGGGAAATTGAGAAAGTTTTAACAGAGGAAAAAACCCAAATTTTAAAAAATTTCGTTGTCAGGGGTTAGCACGCATAAAACCTAACAAAAAAGGGAGGGTTAATTCCCCAAATTTTTATATTTTATCTAGATCTTTCCCTTTTTTGTTCCCTAAAAGCTTTTATCAAAAGTCCGAATCAACCCCTTAAAAAAACGCTTCTTTTGGAATCTGAAGGGACCCCGAGGCAAAAAAAACAGCATTTTTTTTAAGGAAATCCAGGAGTGGAGGCCTCTCTTTTCCCAAAACCTATCCCAATATAATGTACCCCAGTGCTAAGCCGCTTCTTTTTTTTGGGTTTGCTCCTCTGAGTCCCCAAACTTTGGTTTGACTCTTAAAAAATTCCATACCCCCAGGGGGTTCCTTCGGGGTTTTTTTAAATTAGTATGTTTTTGGGTTTTAAAGGGGACCCCCGGAAATTTGAGTTTTTTTGGCCCTTGGGCCTCAAGCGGGAAATTTGCGTGGCAAAACACTAGTCTTAAAAGGGGAAATGCCCAACTTTTTTAAAAAACAAAATTGCCCACTGTCAAATTTTTACCCCCGGGTTTCCCCGGATTTTCCCCTACCTCTTTGGTTTGGAAACCTTTGGGTTTTGGTTTCATTAGGAGAGCTTATCCCAAACCAACCAATTTGTTCGTTTATGACATTTTATGTCACCGCCTTCCAAACCCTCCCCACCAAATTTTTTTCTGTTTTTAAAAAATTAGCCCACCCGGTTCAAGGGGCTGGGGTGGCCTTTTAGTTCTTGTCCATTCTACCCCCTTTAAAACCACATTTTCCCTGGGGAAAACAGTTTTTTTGACCAAGGGAGGTTATCAGCGGATCCCAAAAACCCTTTTTTCGATGTTGAGGTCTCTTATAAGCCAGATTATGAGATACGCTGGGAAAATACTTTAGGACAGGTCTTTTCTCCAGAGTGCTGGTCTCAAGCGACAAGTATTGTGAACAAACATTCTAGCTGTGCTAATCATTTAGAAATATGTAGAAAGAGTGCACTAAGATGGTACTTGACACCGACGCGAATAGCCCATTCGGCCCCGGGATACTCCAATCTCTGTTGGAGACAATGTGGGCATATAGGTTCTCTGCTCCACATGTGGTGGAACTGTCCAGTTATCCTACCCTTATGGCGCAAGGTAGAAAGTCTTCTACAACAAATTATTAATGTCGAATTTTCCCTTCCCCCTGAATTAGCTCTATTGGATTTATCTTACCATACTATTCCACCTGATTTCCACACGGTCCTGGCACATGTGCTAATCGCTACTCGTTTTACGATTGCTGCTAATTGGAAATCCCCCAATACTCCCTCTCTTAAAGAGATCATAAACAGAGTAAACAACCAGTTCCACTCTGAAACTAGCCTAATAGTTCCCCCTCATAAAATCGCCACAGTTCGGAACAGGTGGATCTCTTGGACGGATTCCATCTACTACTTATAGGAATTATGGGGTCTCCTTTGTTATAGCTAGAAGAGTTAGTTGAAAGACTTTTTTTATTTTTTATTTTTTTATGCTTACTACCATCACGACTTCCCTCCTAGTTCTCTATATACTATTAGCATTCACTGTTGTATTAATCCTGTTGATAAAACCTGCACTCATTTTCGTCTTTAATATGTGCCTGTATCCTGATTCTCTGTATCTTGCAATGTGGCTATTTTTTGTTGTTTATTTCTATTTTTTTACTTCTTTCGTTGTTGTACATGTAACTTTGGAAGTTTGTCATATGTTCAGTATTTGCCAAACATGCATCTCATGCAATGTAAATTACTCAATAAAACCATTTTTGCTGATTAAAAAAAAAAGATAAAATCTTAGCATCTACAGAAGGGAATTTTCTCGTTTTTTTTTTAAATGGGTAAAAAAA
>JAODAL010057929.1:0-22389 GCA_025379985.1 Phyllomedusa bahiana | reverse complement strand
GAAAGAAGAGAGAAAGTAGTAGGAGAGAGAGTAGAGAATGAGAAAGGAGTAGGAGATAGGAGAGAGGGTAAGAGAGAGATGAGAGAGAAGAGGAGGGGAAGGAAGGAAGCTAGAAGAGGAGAGGTAGTAGTGAGAGAGAGGGAGAGAGAGAGGTAGTTATGAGAGGAGGAAAGAGAAAGGAGAAGAAGAGAGAAGCGTAGAGAGAGTGATGGAGAGAGAGAAGTTAGTCGAGTCGAGATGAGTCGAAAAGTGAGAGACAAGTTTAGTAGTAGAGCGAAGAGAGTTAGAGGTCGAAGTAGTAGGGTGAGAGAATAGAGAGCAGCAAAGTAGTGCTAGTAGCAAAGGTAGAGTAGAGAAAGAAGTGTAGAAGAGTATAAAGAGCGAGGAAGAAAGAGTTAGAGAGCGAAGGAGAGAGTCGAGCAGTAGTAGAGCGAGCGTAGATTTAGTATAGAGAATGAAGTCGTTAGAGAGAGATCGTAGAGTAGACGAAAAGAGAGAGAAGGTAGTGAAGTAGAGGTAACAGAAGAAAGAGAGAGTACAAGCCAGACCTAAGTAGAGAAAAGAAGCGAAGAAAGTTGAACTAAGGAGATTAGCGTAGAGGAGGAGATAGTTAGAAGAGTAGTTAGTAGTTAGAAGAGTGTTTATGAAACAGAGTAGAAAGATTCGCGAGAGAGAGAAGTTAGAAGAGAGAGAAAAGCGAGTAGAAGTGAGCATCAGAGAGAGATAAAAAGAAAGTATCTTAGTCTAAGAAGAGGTGAGAGAGAGTGCAGAGGAGAGAGTGAGAGAGTAAAAAGAGATGAGAATCTAGTAGTAGAAAGAGAGAGTAGAAAGAGAGGAAAGTAGAGGAACGCAGAGAGATAGAGAGTTAGTACGAGTGTAGCGAAGAAAGTATGTAGAGAAGAGACTTAGAGAAAGGGAGCGTAGAGGAGTAAGAGAGAGAAAAGTTAGAGAGGAGTTAGAGAGGAGAGAGTAGGCAGAAGTAGCACGTAGTAGAAGAAATAGCTTACGTAAGTAGAGAGTGTAAGGAGAGAGTGAGTTAAGAAGAGAGTAGGTAAGGTGAATAGATAAAGGAAGAGATTAGTAGGAAGGAAAACGGAGAGTGAGTAAGTAGTAGAGTTAGAGATAGATAAGAGGTAGTGGGAGAGAGAGTAGAATAGTAGAAGAGTGAGGAGAAGAGAGCACGAGAGTTTGTTAGAATGGAACAGAATGTAGAGAAGAGAGTTCATGGTAGGAGAGTAAGAAAGATTGAGTTAGTAAGAAGCGTTAGGAGTGCGCGTAGCGAGATAGGAGAGAGCGAGTAGTAAGAGAGAGAGTAGTAGTAGAGAAGTAGAAGTAGAAGAAGAAGAGAGGAGAGAGTCGAGAGAAGATAGAGTAGTAAGATAGTAAGAGAGAGAGAGAGTAGAGAGTAGAAAGTATAGAGGTAGAAGAGAAGGAGGTAGAGAATAGAAGAGGAAGAGAGATAAAGAAAGGAGAAGAGAGTAGGAGAGAGAGCAGAGAGAGTAGAGAGGAAAAGGAGAGAAGAGGGAGGAGAGAATAGAGGAGAGAAGAGGAGGGAGGAGAATATAGGAGAGAAGAGGGAGGAGAGAATAGAGGAGAATAGAGGAGAAGAGAGAGAGGGTGTGGAGAGGAGAAGAGAGAGAGAGAGAGAGTTAGAGAAGAGAGAGAGGAGAAGTGAAAGAGAAGAGTAGTAAAGGAGTAGAGAGGAAAGAAGAGAGTAGAGAGATGTGGTAGAGAGTAGAAGAGAGAAAGAGAACAGGAGAGGGGATAAGAGTAGAGAGAGAGTAGAGAGAGAAAGTGAAGAAGAGAGAGAGAGAGAGAGAGTACAGAGAAGAGGAGAGTTGTAGAGAGAAGAGAGTGAGGAGAAAGAAGAGAAGAGAAGAGAGATAGGAGTAGAAGTAAGAGAGTAGAGTATAGTAGAGAGTAAGTAGTGCGAGTCAGTGAGAGATAAGTAGAACGAAGAAAGGAGAAGAGAGTAAGAGAGGTGGCGTTAGAAGAGAAGAAGAGCAGAGTACGTAAAGAAGACGAGAGTGAGAGAGTGGTTAGTAGAGTTAGCGAGAGTCATGAGTAAAGTAGAAGTAGCGTTAGCGAAGGGTTAAAGCGAGAGTAGAGTGAGGAGAGTCGAACAGTGTGTCAAGCAGGAGAAGAGAGAGTAGAAGTAGAGGGGTTTACGAGCCGAGAGTTAAGAGTAGGAGAGCTAAGAGAATAGAGAGTAGATAGAGTTACGTAGAAGTAGTAGGAAGAGACGAGAAAATTCGATTAGAGGTAGTCGAGAGAGAGGAGTCAGAGGGTAAGTAGGTATAGAGTTGAGAGGTAGAGTCGAGATTAGGAGGAGCCGAGTCAGTAGTGAAGAGAGAGTTTAAAAAAGTCGGATGGATAGTTTAGTATAGATGAGCGTAGGTGACGGTATGAAGAAGTAGGGAGAAGTGAAAGAGACAGCAGAAGAAGGTAGGGAGAGTAGAGAAGAAGTAGATAAGAGTAGAGGTATAAGTTAGTAGACGGTAGAGTGAGCGAAGAGAGGAGTGTAAATTAAGTAAAAAGAATAAGAGTAGGAGATATAAGAATGGAATAAGAGAGACAGTAAAGTGTAATGAAAGATAGCAGAAGAGAGCCGAGAGAGAGTAAGGACAGTCGATAAGAGAGTTATAAGAGAGAGTCAGAGTAAGTAACGAAGAACGAGTAGCGAAGTAGATAGCGTAGATTAGAAGAGTAAGAAAAAGGCGAGAGGCAGTCATGAGAAGTAAAGAAAGTAAGAGGTAGAAGAGTCGATATAAAAAGAGTAACATAGAAGGAAGCGAGTAGAAGTAGAGAGAGAGTAAAAGAACAGGGTGTAGAGAGGAGTAAGGAATAGAGAGCTTGACGCGTAGGAGAAGAGTAGTGGTAAAGAATAGGGAGTAAGAGTGTAGTGTTGAGAGAGTAGTTAAAGTAGTAGAGTGTAGTAGTCGAAAGATGAGGAAGACAAGAGAGAGATGAGAAAAGAGAGAAAGTGAGCGTAAGAGTTAGTTAAAGGAGAGAAGAGGAGAGATGCAGATTAGGCAGAGTATTCGTAAGAGTAGAAGGCGAAAAGAGTAGCTAGAACAGAGAGAGTAAGGAGACGAAGTAGCGTAGCGAAGAGTAGAGAAAAGATGTCGTACGTAAGAGTAGTAAAGAGATGAGAGTGAGTAGGTAGAAGAGAGAAGTAAGGAGTACAGACAAGTGAGACGAGCGAGAAGGAAGAAGTAGAGAGAGAAGAGAGGAGTAGAAGTGAAGACGAGGTGTAGAGGAGAGAGCGTAGTAGAGAGTAGAGAGAGTAGGAGAAGCGTAGTTTAGTCGAGAGTAAGAGAAGAGTAGGAGAGTAAGAGAGTTGTACGTAGAGCTCGGTAGTATGATAGAGTCGAGAGAGAAGAGTACGAGTAGAGAGAGAAGTAAAGTAAAGAAAAAGCGAGCGAGTCACTGAGCAGTGTTAGAGTAAAGAAGTAAGAGAGAGCGAGAGAAGAGTGAACGTGCAAGAGTAAGAAGTGATGAAAGAGAGGCGGAGTAGAGACGTAAGGAGTATAGAAGTACAAGTGAGAGCGAGCGGAGAGAGAGAGATAAGGAGAGGAAGAGAGTCAAAAGAGTGATAAAAGTAGTAGCCTAGTAATAGAAAAGATAGAGTAGCGTTAGTAGAGTAAGGAGAGTAGAGTAGAGAGGAAAGTAACGTAGAGTAGAAGTCGAAGAGAAGCAAGCGAAAGTAGGAGATCGAGAGAAGTTGAGAATAAGAGAGTAGAGAGAGGTAAGAGTAGTAGAGAGAGAGTAGATGTAGAGAGTAGTTAGAGTAGGGAGCGAGGAGTAGAGAAAGGAGAGGAGGTCGTAAGAGAGAGAGAGGAGAGAATAGTAAAGAGTCAAGAGAGTAAAAGTCGTAGTAAAAAGTAGAGAGAGTAGAAGGTAAGATAGTAGTAGTGAGATAGCGTAGAGTAGAGTAGACGTAGGAGCGAGAAGAGAGAGACGTTAAGTACAGTAGAGTAGGAGTTAGGAGTTGATAGGAGCAGAGAGAGAGAGTAGGAAGCAGACGCAGAGCGCAAGTCTTAGAGGAAGAGAGTGTAGGAGTAAGGTAGGAGAGAGTAAATGTAGTTAAGTATAGTAGCGAGCGGCGGAGGAGTATAGGGTAAGTTAGTGTAGTGAGTGAGTGATAGAGTAGGAAGAAGTAGTCAGTAGTAAGCGAGAGGACGAGAGAAGTAGTTAGTTTAGTAAGTAGAATAAGTAAGAGCGAAGAAAGTCGTAAGTGAGTAACAGCGAAAGAGAAGTAAGTACGGAGAAGAGGAGTCGACTCCTATACATCTAATAAAAGTAGTCGAGTAGTAAAGTCATGTCAGAGTAGAAGTAAGAACGAAGAGTAGAGAGAGAGTAGAGGTAGCAGTGAGAGTAGAGAAGTAGAGAGAGAGTAGAAGAGAGTAGAGAGTAGTAGTAGTGAGAGTAGAGAGAAAGGAAAGGAAAAAGAGAAACTTGTAGAGTGTACGAGAGTATATCAGTAGTTAGTAGAAGAAAAGAAGAGCTAAAAAGTAAGATAGTGAGAGAGCGAGGTATGAGACTAGGAAGCGAGTAGGTGCGAGTAGTAAGAAAGAGAGTAGTAGAGAAGAGAGAGTCGTCGAGTGAAGAGAGTGAGCAGAGCGAGTAGTAAGTAAACAAAGAGAGTAGAGGAGAGTGAGGAGAGAGTCGCAGAAGAGAGTAGTGAGAGTAAGAGTAGTAACGATAGTAGTCGTGAGTAAGACAGAGTAGAGGAAGTAGAAGTCGTAGTAGTACAGTTAGATGAGAGAGAAGAGAGAGATATTCAGACAGCTAGAGTAGTTGAGAAAAGGATCAGAGGCAAGAGAAGAGTCATGAGGAGTAAAAGGAGAAAGAACGAAGTAGTGAGAAGAACAGAGAGAGAGTAGAGTATAGAGTAAGGAAAGAGAGAGGTAAGGTATATAGTAGAGTGTAGTAGAGAAAGTGTAGAGAGCTAAAGTAGAGAAAGTGAGAGAGAGAAAGGAATGCTAGGAGAAGAGACAGTAGTAGAGTAGATTTAAGAGTAGAAGAGTAAGAGGAAAGTAGTTAGTAGAAGAGAGAGAGTTTTTTTTTTTTTTTTGTCAGAGTTAGAAGTTACAGTAGTAGTAGCGAGTGGAGTAGAAGAGAAGAGTAGAGGAAGTGTTAAGAGGAGAGGTAGGAGTCGTGTGTAAGAGAAAAGAGAAGAAGACAGAAGTATAAGGGAGTGAGGTGTTGTTCGAAGGCAGTCGTATAATAGGAAAGAGATAGCGTAGTCGAGTATCTCGAAAGAGTAGTAGTTAGGAGAAGAGTAGTGACAAGAGGAAGTCAAACAATACAGAAGTGACGCAAGATATTACGTCGAAGTAGGAGAGTAAAGACAAGAGAGCGCAAGAAGAGTAAGCTAAGCGTAAAAGAGCAGTAGAGAGGGAGTCGAATAGAGGAGATAGAGAGAAAAAGTGGAGGAGAGAGAGTTATTGAGAAAGACAGGTAGTTGTAGTAAGGACTGCACAAAGAGTCGAGCAGTAGTTAGTAAGTGAGAGAGAGAAGAAGAGAGAGAGTAGGACATCGACGAAGAGGATGAGTAGAGTCTAGTAGTAGCGAGTAGACGTAGAGACGATGAGGAGAGGCGCAGAAGGTGTAGGCTTTAACAAGTCGTAAAGTTTAGAGGTTAGGGAAGTAGAGTAGAGTAGAAAGAGGAATAGTAAAGAAAAGGAGAGTAGTCGAGAGCCGAGAGTAAGAGTAAGATAGTAGAGCGAGAGAGAAGTGGAAAGCAGAATAGAGCCAGAGAAGTAGTAGAGGAGCGTTAGGTTGAGCGAGAGTAGAGAGGAGAAGAGCGAGAGTGTGTGAGAGGAAGAAGGAGTAAGCGAGAGAATAGTAAAGAGTGAAGAGAACAAAGAAGTAGTAGGCGTTTTATAAGAGAGAGGTAGTAGAAAGAGAGTAGAGTTAATGTAGTGATAGGAGTAGAGAGACGAGGAGGAAGAAGCGAGTGAGAGTAGAGAAGAGCTAGAGATAGAAGGAGCGTATGAGTAGCGGATTAGTAAAGTGTATAGGGAGTAGAGAGGAAGTAGTCGCTAGAGGAGTAATAGAGAGAGAGAAGGGAGAGAAGTAGCTAGTAGACGAAGCGTAAGTCAGTAAGATGAGAGGAGGGAAGAGAGAGAGACGTAGAGTAGAAAAGAGAAAGAGAGAAGTCTGAGTAAGTATAAGTAGTAGAGGTCCAAGACACCAAGATAAGAAAGTATAGAGACGACGTAATTAGGAGTAGAGAGAAGAGCGAGTAAGAAGAGAGAGTCGAGTACAAGAGAGAGGTAAGAAGAGTCGTACGAAGTAAGAGTAGTAAAGTAGGCGAGTCAAAGAGTATGCAGTAGTAGAGTTCAGTAGGTGAGAGAAGTATCGAGAGAGTAGAGGCAGAAGGTTAGTAGGAGATTAGTAGAAGTAGAAAAGTAGAGAATAAGGTAGTCGACTGATAGAAGAGAGTAGAAGAAAGTAGGAGTAGTTAGAGAGAGTCATAGAAGAAGAGTAAGAGTAAGTAAGAGAGAGAGAGAAAGGAAGTCAAGAAGAGATAGTAAAGTGGAGCAAGAGAGTAGGAGATAGGAGCGAGAAGAGTCGAGTTCAAGTAATAGAGTGAGCCGAAGTAGAGAAGTAAGAGATAGAGAGAAGAGATACGAGTATTAGAAAGGAGTCAAGTAGTTAGAGAGAGAAAGTCGAGAGAGTAGGAGAAAAAGTAGCAAAGCGTAGTAAAAGTCTAGAAAAGAAGTAGGAGTATAGAGTAAAGAGCAAGTTTCAGAAGAGTGTAGTGAGAGAGTCGTAGGGAGCGTGAGCAGAGTAGAGGTATGTCAGAGTTAGTCGAAAGCTTTCTAGAGTCTGGACAAACAGTAGTAGAAATAGAGTAGTTAGTCGAGTCTAGTAGGAGCGAGTAAGGAAGTCGAATAGATAGTAAGAGTAAGAAAGTAAGTAGAGTAGTAGTATAGTAGAGAAGTAGAAAAGATCGTTCAGGAAGGTAGTAAAGTAGTAGAGACAGAGAGTAGTCGTAGCGAGAGAATGAGTAGTAGCGTAAGTCGACAGAGAAGCAGAGTAGAGCCGAGTAGCGGAAAGAGAAGTGAGTAGGATAGAGAGAGTTAAAGTAGTAAGTCGTAGCGAAGGCAGTAGGAGTTAAAGAGAGAGACCGAGGATGCGCGACGTGTAGTTAGCGGAGAAATTAGAGCGCGTGAGTAGCAGCGTAGAGAGAAAGGACTAAGAAGACGGAGAGAAAGAAGTAGCAGAGAGAAGAGAGGGTAGAGATGTAGTAAAGTAGACGAGCGTGAGGAAGGAGTATGTCAGAGAGAGATATAGAGAGAGTTAGAGAGTAAGGCGCGAGTTAGGAGTAGTAGGAACAGAGAGCAGAGTGTCAGTTAAAGTAAGTGGAGCGAAGTCGTTAACGAGTAAGAAAGATATAGGAAGAGAAGGTAAACGAGTTAAGAAAGACAGTAGAGAGAAAGTGAGAGGAAAGTTAGTGTAGAGCAGTACAAAGAAGTAGAGTGTAAGTGTAGTGTGTAGAGATAGGAAGAGCGCGCTAGAAGAGTAGAGAAAGAGTGTGAGGGTAGAGAGAGACGTAGAGTTTAGAGCGGCAAGTAGAGAGAAGTATAGTGGAGAGAGTAGCCGATGCGTTAGGAAGTAGAGAGTCGGAGAAAGAAGAGAAGTTGTAAGCACGTAGAATATAGTAGGTGAGTAGAGTAATTTAAGTAGGAGCGGTTAAGCGTAAGTTAGCGACGAGAGTTAAGATAGAGGAAGAAAAGTAGCAGAGAAGAAGAGTAGATAACGGAGCGTAGAGAGTAGAGAAGAAAAAGCAGTCAGAGTGAGAGAAGTAGAGAGAAAGAAGATTAGAAGAGGGAGACGCGAGAGAGTGTAAGTTGGAGAGAGAGTAGAGTGGTAGTGAGCGAAGAGAGTAGAGTTAGTAGAGCGTAAAAAAACGAAGAAAAGAGACGTAAGAAGAGAAAGTAGAGAAAGAGAAGAAAGGTAGAGTAAGAAGAGTAGAAGAGAATGAGTAGCGAAAGTAAGTAGAAAAGAGATAGTGGGAGAGTATACAGAGTAAAGTGAAGAGCAGTTTTAGAAAGAAGAGTGCGCCGTAAGATACATAAAGTGAGTCTAAGAAGTAGTAAGCAGAGAAGAAGTAAGATCGAGACGAAGAGAAGATAGTAAAGGAGTAGTCAAGCAAGAAACGTGTTAAGAGAGACGTGTATTAGACGAGAAAGAGTTGTTAAAAGAGGAGTTATAGGAAATAGAGAGTAAGAGCGTAAGTAGACGAGTTCGCAAAGAGAAACAGAGTAGGAAAGAGTAGTAGAGTAGCTAATGGATGAAAGTTCTAAGTAGTTGAAGAAGAAGGGCGTTAGAGAAGAAGAGAGTAGACGTAAGAGAAGTAAGAGCGGATTTACGCAGCTATTAAGAGATGTCGTAGAGAATTAGTAACAAGAGTGTAGAGTCGAGATAAGCCGCTAGTCGAGTTGAGAGAGTAGTACGAAAGTCGTAAGGAGGAAAGTAGGAGTACAGAGTAGAGAGAGGAGAGGAGAGTAGAAGTAGTAAGAGTGTAAGCAATAAGTCCAAGATGTAGTAGTAGTGGAGAGCGATAGTAGTAAGGTAGAGTCGAGAGGATGTTAGGTACAAGTGCGATAGTAGATCCCAGAGTTAAGAGTTAGTAAAGAGCAAGTTAAGGCAGAGAGTAGGCGTAGTAGAGAGGAGAGAGAGAAGTAGGAGAGAAACAGAGTGTCGTAGGAAAGAGTGAGAAGCGAGAGAGAGGTAGAGTGAGGTAGAGAGGACGAGAGTCGTAAGACAGAGTAGTCGAAAAAACAAGAGGGAAGCGAGAGCGTAAGAAGTCGAAGTCGATAGTTTAGTAAGAGTCGAGAGAGAGCAGAGAGTAAGAGTAGATAGAGAGAAGTAGATAAGGCTCAGAGTGCAAGTGAGGCACCGAGAGAGTAGAAGTAGTAGTTGATCTAGAGAAGATGAGAGTAGAGTGTGTCAGCGTGCAGTGTAGTAGAGTGAGAAGTAGGGAGAGCGATAGTAGAGAGTAGGATAAGAAGAGAAGGTAAGAAAAGTTAGCAGTCAGTGAAGAAAGAAGAGAAGTAAGCAGAAGAGAGAGAGACGAGAGAAGAGAAAGTTAAAAGGCAGTTAGAGAAGTAGAAGAGAGAGAGGCGAGAGTTAGGAAAAGAGTCGTTGGAGAGAGAGGTAAGTTAAGTCCAAGAGCGATGATAAAAGAGTGAGAGTAGTCGACGTAGAGAGTAGTAAGAATTAAAGAGCGAGTAGAGAAGGAGTAGAGAGGTAGTAGAGTCAGAGGAGATAGTAGATAGAGTAAAGTAGTAGAGAGAGAGAAGTAAGATGAACAGTAGGTTCGTGTAAAGCGTAGAGAGAGAAGAGAAAGTAGTATAAGTGAGAGTTGAGAAAGCCGCAGGAGTAGTAGGAGAGAGAGAAGGAGTAAGCGTGAAAGGACGTTTTAAGTTAAAAAAAAAGGAGAAGTAAGAAAAGGGAGAATAGGAAAGTAAGAGTTAGAAAAGTGAAGAAGATAGAAGAAGTAGAGTAAAGTAGACATTAGCTGAAGCGAAGTCAAGGCGAGAGATAAGAGGAAGTAGAGAGTTTAGCAGTAGACAGAGAGGCAGTAAGAGGAGTTAGAAGAAAACGGAAAACAGTAAAAAGTTCGAGAGAGTAAGAGAGAGAGAGAGTCGTTAGTAAAGCAGAGTTCAGAGAGTAGTCAGAGGAGAGCTAGAAGTATGAGAGTAGTAGAGTCATGTAAGAGAGTAGTAGAGTAATAAGAGTCGTCGATATAAGAGTTTGAGAACGTGTAGAGGGAGTTTAGGCACGTTTAGGAGAAGGGAGAAAGAAGGAAGAGTACGAGAAGTTAGAACAGTAGAGACGAGCTACGACGTAGTAAGAGAGCGTTAGAGACAGAGAGACTAGAAGAGTGTGATACGCCGTAGAGTGAGTAGTTAGGAGAGTGAAACGAAAGGAAGTAGCTGTCGAGTTCGTAGTAGCAGAAGAGAGTGTAGACGTAGTGAGAGTAAGAAGAGAGTAAAGAAGTTATATAGTAGAGTACGAGAGATCGGCGCGCGAGAAGGGAAAGTGTAAAGAATAGTGTATCACGACAGAAGTTGTAGCGAAGGAAGTTAAAGCGGAGAGAGAGAGAGTAGTAACAGTAGAGTAGAAGAGATATTAGTAAAACGTAGTCGTCGGTAAGAAGAGTAGAGAGAGGTAGACGAGTTAGCAGCGTTAGAGCGGAGGTAGTCGAGAGCAGAGCGACGAGGGGGATGAGAAGAAGAGCGTCGGTCCGATAGAGGAGGTAGTCGACAATTAGTTTAGATGAGGGAGGCAGTAGTAATGAGCGCGTCGGTGAGTAGTGAGAGAGTCGCAGGAGAGAGAAATAAGGATAGTAGAAGTGTTAGTCAAGCTTAACACGTAGAGTAACGAGAGCGAGAGAGTGTAGTAGGATTAGATAGTTGAGAGAGAAGAGAAGTCGGAAGGAGGAGGAGAGAAGGCGATAGATAGAGAAAAGCCGAAACAGAATAAGAGGTAAGTCAGTAGAGACTCGTAGTAGAGAGGGTTAGTAAAGAGTTTAGTAGTAGAGAGTTTCGAGTAGATAAGTAGAAGAGTAGTAGGAGAAGACGAGATAGAGAATTACTAGAAGAGCAAGTAGTAGAGTAGTAGTCAAAGAAGTAGTGAGTAAAAAGAGACGAGATGTAGTATAGATAGTAAAGTCGCGGAGAAGTCGTAATAATACGAGTAGTAGAATCAGAAAAAGGGAAGGATGAGGAGAGTGCAGAGTAGTAGAAGAAAGTAAGAGAGAAGATGCGTAGGAGAGCGTAAAGAGCATGTCAGAGACGCAAGAGAAGTAAAGTAGTAGAGTTAAAGGTAGTGTAGGAGAAAGGATAGTAGAAGAGAGTAGTAGAAATGTAAAGTAGAGAGATAGTGCAGTACGTAAGTAGTAGCACAGTAAAGAGTTTAGTCGGAGAGTAGTAGTGGAGAGCGAAGAAGTAGTAGCGACAGTGGTAGAGTAGTTGAAGTTAAGCTAGAACGAGAGAGAGGAAGTAGAGGTAGTGAGAGAAGAGAGAGGAGCGTCTAAGTATAGCGAAGGAGAGTAATAGATAAAACCGAGCGAGAAGTAGCGTAAAAGAAGAGTTGCGGTAGCGAAGACGGAGATATCAATAGAGTAGAGTACTAGAGATAAGAGAGTGAAAAAGGGTAAGTGAGAGAGTTAAAAAGTTGAGCTGAGCCGGAGAGTTACAAGAAAGTAGAGAGTAGGGAAACATCGTAGGTAAAGTAGAGAAGTATAGAGTAAATCGAGAAAAAGAAGTAAGTAGTAAGAGAGAACTAGTGAGAGTAAAGGAGATACGCGCAGCAAGCGAGAGAAAAGTCAGCCGAGAAAGTACCGAGTAGACGTAGCGAGAGAGAGAGTATAAGGAGGTAGTCTAAGAGAAAGATATAAAGAGAGAGTTTAGCGGCCGGATTTAAGTAATAGTAAGGTGAGAGAGTAACAGAGAGTCATCGAGTAGAAGAGTTAGTTAGAAGATGGAGTAATAAGTAGAAAACGGGAAGTAGTAGAGAAAAGAAGAGAGAGTATGTAGGTAAAGAATACAGAAGAAGCAACGAGTAATAGAGAGAGAACAGAGAGTATAGTAGAAGCGAGAGTAGAGGCGCGGAAGGGGTATCAAAGTGAAGAAGAAGAGTAGAGAGTAGCGAAGTACAATAGAGAGAATGTATTGAAGTAAGGCTGGCAGAGTAGTAGAAAGCAAAAAGTGAGTAGAGGAGTTAGGTAGAGGTTGAGAGCAGTGAGTAAGAGAGCGGGAGAAGCGAAGGAAAGAGTACGTAGAGAGAGAGAGAGATAGAAAAGTATTAGAGGAGACGAGAAGTAAGTAACGAGAGAGTTTAGAGATTAGAAGGAGGAGTAGAAAGAGTCAGAAGAGAAAGTGAGAGAAGTATAGTTAGTCGCAAGAGAGTTAGACGAGTTCTGCCGTAGAGAGAAAGCGAGCAGAGAGTATAGAGTGAAGAAAGTAGAGTGGTTAGTGGCGTTAGAGAGAAGTAGTTAGAGAGAGGGAAGTGGCAGGGAGAGTAGTAGAAGCGAGTAGTAGAGAGTACGTAGAGAGTAGAGTAGGAGAGCGGGTAAGGAGTTTAGAGTAGGAGAAAGTTAGATGATAAGTAAGTAGAAAGTAGAGAGAAGCAGAGGCTAAAGTCGAAGAGAAAAGTAGAGAGTAGTAATGAGAGTCGAGGGAGAGAGAGAAAGAGTATAGAGTAGAAAGGCAGGAACAATTTAGAGAGAGAGAGAAAGAAGCTAGAGTTAAAAGAGTAAGAGTAGAGAGTCAGTGTAGTAGAGTAGTGAGTAGAAAGTTAAAGATAGAGGCAGTAAGCGAGAGTCAGTCGAGTCGAGTCGTAGTAAGAGGAGTAGAGACACCGTCGACGTAGTAGAGAGAGAAAGATAGAAGAGTAGAGTAGTCGAGAGAGAAGTTGAGTAGTGTTAGTAGAGTCGCGTAGTGTTAGAGCGAGTCAGAGATAGAAAGAGCGAGAGACAAAATGTGGAGATAGAGAGTAAACGTAAGAAGATAGTAAGAGAAGAGGAAAAGTTAGAGTAGAAGTAGAGGGAAAGAAGGAGTTAGAAGAGCAATAGTTAAGATAGAGAGAGTAAGTAGTCCGAGAGAGTATGCTGAGAGAGAGTAGTAGAAAGAGAGTAATACGAAGAGGAGGTAGTAATCTAGAGAAGAGAGAAGAGGAGAGAAGAGCGTAGTAAAGTATAAGCGAGCTAGGTAAAGAGAGGGGAGAGTAAGTAGAGAGGTAGTAGCAAAGAAATGAGAGTTAGAAGGGAGTTAGAGTAGTATAGAGTAATAGTAGAGTAGTTAAGAAGTGAGAGAAGTGAGTTAGAGAAATAGTAGTTAGTAAAGTCGAGAAGGTTAAGTAAGAAGTTGAGGAGAAATAGAGTCTAAGAAGGAGAGAGGATAAGTGAGAGTTAAAATTTAGTGAAAGGATAGAGAAGCGGTAGAGAGTAGTAGAGACGTAAGTGCGTTAGGAAGAGAGAGTAGAAGGGAAAACGGAGTAGAGGAGAAGAAAGTAGTAGAGTAGGAGAAGTCGAGAATAGAGAGGAGAGAAGAGACGTAGTTAGACTAAGAGTGGAGAGTAGTAGGTTCTGAGAGAGCGCGAGCAAAAGGAGGGAAAGATAGAGAGTAAAAAAGAAAAGTAGGAGTAGAGATAAACGTAAGAGGAAGAGAGAAAGAGTATAAGAAAAGAGTAGATTCAGTAGTAGTAGAGGAAGAGTAGAGAGCGATAGAGAGAGATAGTAAGGAGAGAAAAGAGGAGGTGAGAACTAAGAAGAGTAGTTGAGCGAGCGTAGCGAGAGTTAGAGAGTAGAGAGAGTCAAGCGTAAGAGAGTTGAGTGAGTTTAGAGTTAGCGTACGCAGCGTTTTTAGTAGTAAAAAGAGAAGACGCAGTAAGGAGAGTAACAGTCGGCTTAAGAGAAGCAGCAGTCGTAAAGAAGAGAGAGCGTAGAGGAGAGAAAGAGAGAGTGAATAGAAGCGGAAAAGTGAGGTAAGATGGCGAGAAAGAAAGGAGTAGTAAGAAGATAGTCGAGTAAAGGAGTAAAGAGTTAAGAAGAGGACGAGTAGAGCGAAAGAGAGCAGAGTAGTTAAAGAGAGAGAGTAGATTTGAGTTGTAGAAAAAGTAGAGTAGTAAGTCAGAGTCGCGGGAGAGGAGAGACGTAGAGAGAAAGTGGTGAGGTTAGAGTAGAGTTTAAGAGAGTCAGATAGGCGAGAAGTAGAGTTTTAGTAGAGACAGAGAGAGAGAGAGAACGAGAGTGCAGCAGTAGTATGTCGATCGAGAAGAAGAGAGAAGAGGAAGAAAGAAGAGTAAAGGAAGTTAGTTGTTAAGAGAGCATAGGAGAGGTCGTTAGAGTAGATAAGATAGAAAGCCGGTTTAGTAGAGAATAGCAGTAGAGAACGTAGTACGAGAGTAGTAGAGAGTTAGTTAGTAAGTTGTAGAGAGAAGAGTAAGAGTAAAGAGGTACTGTCGTCGGAGAGGAGAGATCAGAGCTGCGCAGAACGGGAGAGTAGTAAGGAGATAGTAGAGGAGCGAGAGAAGGAGAGAGGACACGAGAGGAGTAGAAGGAGAGAGAGTAAGTAGAGTCTAGATGAAGCAGAGGAGTAGTGAATGAGCTAGAGTGAGCTGAGTGAGTGCAGAGGCAAGAGAGAGGTGAGTTAGTTAGTAGGAGACAGAGTAAGAGTCGTTCGAAGAGAGATAGGAAAGAGTAGTAGCGAATATAGAAGATAGTTGAAGTAGGGCTACGTAGTAGAGAGTAAATCGAGAGTACGAGAGACGTACGTGAGTCGTAGTAGAGAGAAAAGTAGAAGTAGAGAGAAAGTAGAGAGAGACGTCGAGAGTAGAGCGGTAAGAGAAGAGGGTAGTCGAAGTAGAGTAGAAGTAGTAGAGAGAAGGTTAAGTAGAAGAGTATAGAGAGTAGAATAGAGGTAGGTTTAGAGAGCGGAAACGAAGTTAGAGAGAGAGTCGCGTCGAGTAGCGAACGGACGTGCACGTTACGGAGTAGGGTAGAAGTGAGCGAGAAGTAGCGTCCGTAGAAGAGAGAGTCGTATAGAGAGCGGAGAAGAGAGGGGGAAGTTAGAGAGAGAAGAAGTTAGTAGTTCGTAGAGTGAGAGGAGTAGCGCCGATAGAGTGATATAGGAAAGAGTTAGTAAAAAGAAGAAGAGAGAAAGAGTAGTGAGTTCGCAAGAGCGTAGCAAGGGGGAAATAGAGAGAGTAAGGTAGAGTGAGTAGGGCAGAGTGTAGGTAAGTAGAAAGGAGTGAGTCGAGTAGTAAGAGCGAGTAGTAGTGTGCAGGACGTAGTGAGAGTACGAGAAAGTGAGAGAGATGAGAGAGAGAGTTTAGAGAGAGAGGGGCGAAAAGTCGTATGAGAGAGAAGATGTAGAGTAGATCGTGAAAGTAGAAGATGAGGAGTCGGAGGAAGAAGAGATATAGCGAGAGGTAGTTACGTTTAGGAGCGTGCGAGAGTATACGTAGTAGAAGCAGGTGAGAGAGTCAGTAGTGAGAGAGAGCAGAAGTTAAGTAGAACGTAGATGGAAGAGTCGATAGAGTAGGAGGGCGTAGAGCGTAGAGAAAGGAGTAGACGAGTAGTAGTAGGAGCGAGCAGAGATAGTAGTTCTGAGGTAAGAAAGGTTAGAAGAGAGAGAGACAGTAAGAAGTAGAGATGGGAGAGTAAGCCGGTGAAGAGAGAGCAAAGTAAGTAGTAGAAGAGATATCGCAAAGCGTCGTAAAAGAGTTAGAAGAGGAGTTAAGTAGAAGAGAGAGAGAGAAGAAGGCTAGTAGTATGAAAGAGCGTTCGGAGAGTAGTAGTGTGAGAGGAAGTAGTAGTGAAGTAGAGAGTGAGCGGAGATAGAGAGTCGAAACGTGAGAGTAGCTAGAGCAGAGGTGGGAGTTAAAAGAGACTAGAGAGTCAGGATCGTGAAAGTAGAGTAGATCGAGTAAGGATGAGAGAGTAGAAGAAGTAGAAGTTAGTAGTAAAGTAATAAGTAGATAGCGTGTAGCGAGAGTCGCTAAAAACGCGAGGAGAAGCGTAGAGAAAGGGAGTAGAAGAAGAGTTATAAGCGTAGCGAGTAAGAGAAGAGAAAGAGCGTTGAAGAGTTAGAAGTAACGTAGAAAGTAGTCAGAGTAGAGAGAATAGAATAAGGAGTAAGAGTAGTAGAGTGTAAGAAAGGAAGAGATGCGAGATAGAAGTAGCGAGTTTAGCAAAATGAGTGGAAGAAGAGTAGAAAGAGTAGAGAGAGAGAGAGTGAGTAAGTAGTCGCGTTAGAGGGCGAGAGTAGAAGAGAGGAGAGAAGCGAGTAGTAGGAGATCAAGCGTTGCGAGAGAGCGAGAAAGAGAGAGTAGAGTTAGAAGGAGAGTTAGAGAGCGGAGTGTACGAAGAGAAGGCAGTCGTAGTAGAGAGTGGCGAGAAGTAGAGAGAAGCATTAGAGAGAGAGAAGAGTGGAAGTAGTGATAGAGCGAGAGCGTAGAGAGTAGTTAGAGAAGATAGAGTTAGAGAGTAGTGAGAGCGAAGTAAGAGTAAGGAGAGACGAGAGGTTAGAGAGAAGAGAAAGAAGATAGAGAGAGAGAGAGGTCAGAGTACGAGTAGTAGTCGTAGTAGAGGAGGAGAGAGTAAGGTACGTTAAGACGAAGAAGAGGCGTTAGAGGTGAGAAGAGTAGTAAACGAGAGAGAGAATAGCGTAGAGGACGAGGAGAGCTAGTTGAGGCCGACGGCGTAAGGAAGAAGAGTAAAGTAGAGTAGAATTCGAGATTAAAGAGAGAGTAGCGTTAAGCGGAGAGTAGAGAAACAGAGAGAAGTAGAGTAGATAGAAGAAGAGTTAAATACAGTGGCGAAGTAGAGGATAGTAGAAGCAAGTAGGAGTTCGTAGTAAAGAGAGTAGTAGAAGGTGATTAGAGAGAGAAGGTAGAGAGAGAGAGTGGAGATATTGAAGTAAGCAGAGCAGAGGAAAAGAGACGAGTGAGCGTAAGTCAGAGGAGAGAGAGAGATCAAAGTAAGTTAGGAGAGTAGTCGAGAAGTAGAGACATATAGAGAGTAGTAGAGAGTTTAGAAGATAGAGCGTAGAGTAAGGTCGAGAGTCGATAGTAGAATTCGCGCTAGTCGAGAGTAGCTAGGAGTAGGAAGAAGAGAGGAGAAGTACGGAGTAGGTAAAGAGAGGAGAAGAGGAAAGTGTAGAGTAGAGTTAGTGAAGAGAGTCGGAAGAGAGTATAGAGTGATCGAGTAAAGTTAGAAGCGTGAGTATAGAGTCAGAGTAGAAGAGTGAGTGAGTAGACGAGTAGTAGTCGAGGTGAAGAGTACGAGGAGTAGTAAGTAGAAAAGCTCGGAGTAGCGAGGTGGTTCGTAGAAGAAAGTACGTAGCTGTAGGACGAGAGTAGTAGGGGTGAAGAGTAGTGAGGAGACCGAGAGTAAGAGTAAGGGCTAGTGAGTTCGAGGTAAGAGTAGAAGAGCGAGAGAGCGACAAGAACAAAGTAGACGTAGAGCGTAGTCGTAAGAGAAGATAGAGTAAGTATAGTAGTAGACAAGAGCAGAGTAACAGTAGAGATATAAAGGAGACGAGTAAAGGGCGGAAGATATGTAGAGAGTCAGAAGTAGATGTAGTCAGTAAGAGATTGAGAGTCAGTAGAAGAGCGGCAGAGCGTATCGTAGAGTTCGAGCACGTAGAGTACACAGAGTAGAGAGAGGTAGAGAGACGGGTTCGTCAAGGAAGAGAGAGAGAGAGAGTACAGCGTGAGTAGAAAGATGAGAGTAAGTAGCTTCGCGAAGAGAAGAAAAAAGTAGAGTGAGAAGGCGGAGAGTAGAGAGGGAGTGATGTGAAAAGAAGAGACGCAGAAGTAGAAGTAACGTAGGAGAGGGGCACTGAGTGAGGAAGAAGGAGTAGAGAGTAAGAAGAGTAGAGGAGCAAAGATATAAAGACGTAGAGGAGCGAGAAGAGAGATATAGAGGGAGAGAATAGGGAGGGTGAGTGTGAGATACGAGAGTAGAGAGAGTAGAGGAGAGAGAGGAGAGAGGAGAGTAGAAACGGTTCGAGTAGTAAGAAGGTCGATAGGAGTAGAGGTAAAGTAGTATAGTAAGAGCGAGAGGAAGAAGAGAGTAATCGAGTAAGTAGCGTATAGGAGCTTATTAAAGTAGGAAGTTAGAAGAGAAGTAGTGAAAGATAAAGAGGCGAGAGGTAGTTCTAAGTAGAGAGTAGTTAAGTAAGTAAGTGAAGAGTAAGTTAAGAGAGAGAAGAAGGCAAAGAGAGGGCGGATAGGAAGAAAGAAAGAGAGATAAGTAGAAGAGTAGTAGTTAAAGTGAGTCGTTAAGAGAAAGTATAGATGGCGAAAGCGTAGTAGTAGAAGTCGAGTAGAGTAGAAAAGGCCAGTTATCAGGAGACGAGAGAGAGTGAGGAGCGTCAGTAAGAGTAGAGTTCGACGCGTAGAAGAGGAGGAAAATAGAGTTCGAGAGAGAAGCAAAAGAGAGAGATAGGCACAGAGTTGCAGTAAAAGAGCGTATAGGAGTAAGAGGTTAGACGTAAAGAGAGGAGTCGAGAGGAATAGAGTAGAGTCGAGAAGAGAGGATAGCATTTTGAGAGCGAAGTGAGAGTTGTAGAGGAAGAGAGTTTAGTAGTAGAGGGAAAGTAGAGTAGAGAGCAATGCGAGAGTAAAGAAGAGGAAGTAGGTGGCAGAGACTGTTCTGAGAGAGTCAAGCGTATAGAGAGAGAGCGAGGATAAACGAGATGAGCGTCAAGGAGTTAGAGTAGTAGAGTAGAGAAAAGTCGTTAGACGGAAGACACAGAAGCGAGAGAGAACGAGTAGGTGAGAGAGTATAGAAGGAGGAAGTAGGGATTAGTGTATCTATAGGTAACGAGAGAGGAGAAAGAGCGTGATAATATACAGAGAAGTTTTTAAGTAGTAGATAGAGTATAAGAGGAGAGTAGAGGAGTAAGACGTACGAAGACGGCCCGAGCAGAGATCACGTGTGTAAGTCTACGGTTAGTAAGCTAGTAGATCGCAGTAAGAAGAGAGAAGAGTTAGTCGAGACGCGTAAGAGCAGTAGAACGAAGAGTAGTGAGTAGTAGGGTACGTAGTGAACGAAGAGAGTAGCAGTACGAGCGAAAGAGAGAAGTGCACGTCGTAAGTTAGAAGGAATGAGCGAGATGAGAGTTAGAGTAGTAGAAGAGTAGAAGAGAAGAGTAGTCAGAGAGTTAGTGGAAGTCTAGAGAGAAGAGCGAGGAGAGAGAAGAAAGTGTAGGCGCGAAGAGGGAGAAGGTTGAGTATGCGTTAGTAGAGTCAATAGAGGTGTAGAGTAGCAAGTAGGGAAGGTAGAAGTATAGAGTGTGAAAGAGAGAACAAACAGAAGTACAGCGATGAGAGTAAAAGATAGAGTAGGAGTAGAGTAGAGTGTAGTCGTAGCGTAGTAGTAAGCAAGAAGCGATGAGAGAAGAGTAGTAAGAGAGAGTTAAGTAGAGAGAGAGGTGTTGATGTAAGAGTCAGTGGAGTAAGTTTGCCGCGGTTAGAGAGTCGAGGACGAGGAGAGAACGTAGTAGTAAAGAGAGAAGAAGTATAGCGAGAGAGAGAGGAGAGCGTTGTAGAAGAGAGCGGAGAGCGTAAGAGTGAAGAGTAAGTTGGGAGTAGAATCAGTAGATGAGAGTAGAGTTTGAGAGAAGAACAGTCGGCGGAGACGATTAAGAAGAGTAGAGAGTGCGAGAGTTAAGAAGTTACGTATAGGAGAGAGTATTAGTCGAGAACGCCGCGGCAAGAAGAGAGTAGTAGGATTAGTAGAGAGGAGTAAAGAGAAGAAGATAGTAAGAGAGATTTAGCAAGAGAGGTTAGTAGACGATAGAGGTAGAGAGTAGTCGAGAGTAAGGAGTTAGTGTTAGAGAGGAGAAGAGAGTAGGCAATACAGAAGAGTAGTTCGAAGTCGATGAGAGTTGAGTAGTGAAAGCAGAAGTGAGGAGTGTTTAAGCGAAGGTGAAGTTGAGGGTGAAACAAAGAGAGAGAGTTAGTGTAAGTAGAGACGCGCGTAGAGTGTTAGTAGAAGTAGAGAGGGCGTAGGGTGAGTAGAAAGTGAGTAGGGAGAACGAGGAGTGAGAGAGAGAGCAGGAGAGAAACTAGAGTAGTGAGTTAGAGTTAGAGAAGAGTAGAGAAGTAGAGAAGTGTAAGGAGTAAAGTAGAGAGAGAGAGAGAGCTTGTCGAGTGAAGTAGCTGAAGTTAGTTAGAGAGTAGTTTTATTAGAGACGGTAAGAGAAAGAGATACGTTACTCAGTTAGTCTAGTAGTCGTAGTAGCGTAGAGTAGGAGAGAAGAAGCAGTAGTGTAAGTTAAGAAGTAGAAGGGTAGTAGAAGTAAGAGACTCGTTAGTAGACGAGTTAAGTGACAAACGCGAGTAGAGGAGCGAAGAGAGAGGTAAGAGAGTCGACAGTAGGACGAGGAGTCGCGCAGAGAGCAAGAGAGTCGGAGTAGAGTAGAGAGTATAAAAGTGTAGTAGTAAGTAGCAGAAGTCGAAGAGAGAGAGAACAGAGTGTGAGTAGGAGAGTTCCGAAGGCAGAAAGGAGAGACGCGTAAAAGTCGAGTGAGAGAAGTGATACGAGAGCAGCGGACGAAGTAGTAGAGTTGATAATGAGTAAGAAGAAGTCAGTAGGAGAGTAGAGTTAGAGGAAGTCGCTAAGAGTAGGAGGAAGAGAAGAGTAGAGAGAGTGAGAAGGAAGTAGTAGTAGAGACAGAGAGTAGGAGAAGTAGTAGTAGTGAGTGAGTCGTTAGCGAGAAGAAGTCAGAAGATAGAGTAGAAGTAGGCAGTAAGAGTAGAGTGGAGAGTAGAGAGTAGAGGGTCGACGGAGAGTGCACGTAGAGAAAAAGAGCAGAGTTTTCGATCGAGTAGTAGTAGAGTTAGAAGCGAGTAGGAGAAGTACTAGAGATAAGTGGGAGAAAGTGAGGTCCAGTGAGTGAGAGGTTAGGGCGAGGAAGCCTAGAGAGAGAGAGAGAAGGAGTAGAGAGAAGTACAAGTAGTAGTAGGGTGTTGCGAGTAGTGTAATGAGTCGAGTAAGAGTAGTAAGAAGTAAGTAGTAGTGTTAGAGAAGAAGCGTAGTTAGTTAGAGCGAGTGTGAGGCAGTAGAGTCAGTTCAGTAGTAAAGTTAGGGGTAGAGTCGAGAGTTGAGTTGATAGCGTCGAAAGATTAAAGTAGAGTGAAGGGTAAGAGAGTAGCGTAAGTCACGAGTAGAAAAGATAAAGAAGTAGAGAAGTAGAGTAGTGGGACAGCGAGGGAGTAGAGGAGGAAGTATAAAGAGTTAGAGTAAGAGAGAGGCGAAGTAAGAAGGTAAGTAGCTACAGTAGAGGCGCGAGACGGGGAAAAAAAAAGCCGTAGCGTTAAGTAAGATATTCGTGGAAGAGTAGGTTTGTAGTGAAGAGAGAGAGTAAAGTAGAGTAAGAGTAGTAGAGAGAGTTTTGAGTCGTAAGTCGGAGAGCGAGTATGAAGAAGAGAGGAAAGAGAGAGAAGCAGAGAGTTCAGTAGTGAGAGAGTAAGCAAGTAAAGAGTAGAAGAGTAGGAAGTTAGACGAGAGCGAAGCGTGAGAGGCGTAGAGAGTAAGCAGAGGTGAGTGTAGAGAGAGTTGAGAGAGTGATTAGAGTAAACGAAGAAGGAGGAGAGAGAGAGAGAGGAGAGAGGAAAGTAGGGAGAGGAAGGGGATAGGAAGGAGAGAGGAAGTGAAAAGAGAAGAGGGGAGAGAGGGTAGGAGAGGGAGAGGAGAAGGAAGAGAGGAGAAAGGAGAGAGGAGAAGAGGGAGGAAAGAGGAGTAGGAGGTGAGAGAAGAAGAGAGAGGGAAGGTAGGAGAGGGAAAGAGAGAGGAGGGGAAGGAAGAGGAGGAGGGGAAGGGGGTAGAAAGAGGGAGAGGGAAAGAGTAGGGAAGGGAGGGAGAAGAGAGGGGGAAAGGGGAAGGAGGAGAGAAAGGAAAGAGAGAAGAGGGAGAGAAGGGAGGAGGGTAGTAGGAGAGGAGGGAGGGAAGGAGTGAGAGGGAGAGAGAGGGGAGAGGAGGGAGAGAGGAGGGAGGAGGTAGAGAAGAGGAGGGAGAGAGGGAGGGAGAGAAGTGGTGGAAGAAGGGAGGAAAGAGGAGAGAGGTGGAGAGAGAGGGAGAAGAGGGAAGGAGAGAGGGAGGGAGAAGAGAGAGAAGAGAGGAAGAGAGAAGAGAGGGGGGAAGAGAGAGAGGTAGGGGGAGGGAGAAGAGAGGGAAGGAGGGAGGGGAGGAGAGAGAAAGAGGAAGGGAGAGAGAGGTAGAAGAGGAAGGTGTGAGAGTAGAGGAAGGAGGGAGGAGAGAGGAGGTAGAGGGGAGAAGAGAGGAAGAGGAGAGTGAGGAGGGGGAGAGAGAGGAGAGAGAAGGAAGGAGGGAGAGAGAAGGAAGGAGGGAGAGGAGGTAAGAGGAAGGGGAGAAGGAAGGGAAGAGAAGGGGAGAGGGGTAGGAGAGAGAAGGAAGAGGAGGAGGTAGAGAGAGAAGAGAGAGGTGAAGAAGAGAGAGGGAAGAGGAGGAAGGAAGTAGGGGGGGGAAGAGGGAGAGGTAGAAGGGAAGTAGAGGGAGAGAGAGTAGGAGGAGAAGAGGAGAGGAGGAGGAAGGAGAAAGTAGAGAGGAGAGAGGTGGGGAAGGGAGAAGGAGAGGAGAGAGAGGTAGGAGAGAGAGAAGAGAGTGAAGAGAAGAGAGAGGAGAAGAGAGGAAGGGAAGAGAGAGGAGGGAGAAGGAGAAGGCGGGGAAAGAAGAGGAGAAGGAAAGAGGGAAGGGAGGGAGGAGAAGGAAGAGAGAGGTAGAGGTAGGAGAGAGGGAGGAGGAGAGAAAGGGGGGAAGAGGTGAGGAGAGAGAAGGGGTAAGAAGAAGGAGGGGAGAGGAGGGGGGAAAGGAGGAGAGAGAGAAGGGAGGAGAAG
>JAODAL010057928.1:0-22389 GCA_025379985.1 Phyllomedusa bahiana | reverse complement strand
AAACCAATCAAGAACCCTTGGGTTTTAAACAAACCACGGCCTGATGACAGCGGCTTTGGGGCCTGGCCCGGAGTGCCCCCTTTGCGCGCTCCCCTTGCTGTGTGCGCCGGGGCTTTTCCCAAAGGAATTTTTTGTGCCATGCCACGCGGTGCGAGCCTCCCCCACCTCTCTGTTGACATACTGTTTGTTCTAAAATGTACGACCCTGTTTGTGATGATATCTGTATATTAAATAACACCTGTTTTTGCTAAAAATGAACCCGTAACAAGCTTGGGTAACCCTTGGAATAAATTGCGCTCCCAAATGCCAGGGGGAAAAATTTACTTTTATGTGTCGTTTAAAAAAACACTGTGTGTTTTTTCTAAAAGTAAAAGCACAAAAGGGTTTAATTTAACCCTTTGGACATGAATTAGGTCAGGAAAAAGTATATATTTTTGGGGTTTAAAAAAGACGGTTTATTTTTGTCAGCCACACAATTTAATTAAACCCCCCGGAGTAATTGCGCCAAAGAATTGAGCCGCCCAAATAGTAGCTTTGTAGCGTGTTACAATTGCGTGTTTTCTACCCACAAAAAAGAGATACAGTTGTAATTAACCCTTTTCTTGTGAATTAGGCTACAGGAAAAATTATTATTTTGGCGTTGAAAAAAAGACGGGGTTTTTTTTTGTCAGACACCAGCAAAAAACGCTTAAAAAACCCCCCGGGTTAAAATTTGGAAAAAAAATTTGGGGCACAAATAGTAGCTTTGTAGTGTGTTACAATTGCGTGTTTCTAGCCCCAAACAAGAGTAAGTTGTAATTAACCTTTGTTGTGAATTTTACTACAGGAAAAATTTATATATTTTTGGGGTGAAAAAGACGGTTTATTTTGTCAAACCAGCAAAACAAAGCTTAAATTAACCCTGGTGTAAATTTGCCAAAGAATTGAGCCCCACAAACTAGTAGCTTTGTAGAGTGTTACAATTGCGTGTTTTCTACGCCACAACAACAAGAGATACAGTTGTAATGAACCTTTGCTTGTGAATTAGGATACAGGAATTATTTATATATTTTGGCGTTGGAAAAATTAGACGGTTTCTTGGGGTCCGCACACCCAGCATAACAAACGCTTAATTAACCTCCTGGATGTAAATTGCACCAAAGATTGGAGCCCCACAATCATTGTAGCTTTGTAGCAGTGTTGCAATTGCGTGTTTTTCTATCGCCACACAACAAGAGATACGTCTGTAATTAACCTTGCTTGTTGAATTTGGCTAAAAGGAAAAAATTATATATTTTGCGTTGAAAAGACGGTTTTAATTTTTTTTTTTTTTTTTTTTTGGTTTCAGCATACCAGCAAAACAACGCTATATTAAACCCCTGTGATCTAAAATTGCACCAAGAATTGAGATGCACAAATCTAGTAGCCTTTGTAGCGTGTTACATTGGTGTTTTCTACGCCTCAACAACAAGAGAATACTGTTGTAATTTACATTTACTTGTGAATTAGGCTACAGGAAAAAAATTTATATATTTTTGGCGTTGGAAAAAGACGGTTTATTTTTGTCAGACACCAGCAAACTAACGCTTATTACCCCTGATGTAAATTGCGCCAAGAATTGAGCAGCCACAATAACTAGTAGCTTTGTAGGTGTTATACATTTGCGTGTTTTTCTACGCCAACAAAAAGAGATACAGTTGTAATTAACCTTTGTTTGTGAATTAGGCTTCAGGAAAATTTATATATTTGGCGTTTAAAAAGACGGTTTCTTGGGGTCGCCACCAGCAATACAAACGCTTAATTAACCCCTGGATGTAAATTGCGCAAAGAATCGCCGCACAAAAATAGTAGCTTTGTAGCGTTGTCACATTGCGTCGTTTTATACGCCACACAACAAGAGATACAGTTGTAATTAACCTTTGCTTAGTGAATTAGCTACAGGAAAACATTTATATATTTTAGCGTTGAAAAAGGCCGGTTTCTTGGGGTCAGCACACCAAGCAAAAACAAAGCTTAATTTACCCATGGATGTAAAATTGCGCTATAGAAGTTGAGCAAGCCAAAAATGAAGAGTGTGGGTATTTGTATTGTAAAAAACGCATGTTTCTTTAAATGAATGTACAAAACAGGAACTGGCATAGATCCACCATTGGATATTGAATGTTTATGCAGATGAGTGGGACGCCACCTGGATTTCAGATCCAATACCCAAAAAATGAGAAATAGAACCATTAAGAGAACAGTCTATGAGCAAGCTGAGACACCCACAGAATCGCTATATAAAAATCAATCTCTTCAGAATGAGCTGATCAGCCGCGGCAGCACTTTCCCTGTTGACCACAGTGAGAGGATAGTGTGGAGCTCCCGGCGTCGCGCCCGGGCTTATATAGTGCGGGTGACCGTCACAGGAATACCGCCGGTTCTCTGATTGGCTTCACCTCTGCACATGTCATGCAGGCTATGCCCTCTCTTCCTCCCAGAGTTGGCTTTGCCCCAGTAGCGCATGTGCTCGCAGCATTTTATCAATCAAACAGCACACTTCGTTCAACCGGAAGTGCCCAGTTCGACTTCGTTTTCCGAAACGACGAAGTTTTCCTGAAATCTAAAATTCGAATTCCACTTTCGTTAGAATTCAGACTTAGTCCATCTCTAAATATAATGTGTATGTTATGTCTCTGCCTTCATTCACAAAGTATCATGGTAATTATGATTGAACCCCCAAAAATATTCCTATTGGTGATTAACTATATACCAAATGTGGGTGCTACGCTTTGTTATATAGAATAAGTTTCTCCTGATGTATACGTCAGATACTTTCATTAGCTAAAAGAATGCACTTTTAGTATACACTAGTCTGGTATATGGATACAACCTTGCCTTAACTCTTTCCTGACGGAGACTTTTCTTTTGTCACACTCGTTTTTCCATCCCCGTCTTCCCAGGGAGATACCTTTTGTATTTTGCCACCTACTTAGACATATGAGGGCTTTTATTTTGCGGGACAAGATGTAGTTTCTAATAATGCTAATCATATTACCATACTGGGAAACTGCAAAAAAGTTCTAGGGCAAAATGTGATAAAACTTACTTGTGGCCTTGTTGCGGGAGTTTTGATTTTAAAGCAATTCAATCTTTGGTAAAAGTATGTATTATCTGTATTCTACAGGTTGATATGATCCGCCAAATAACCCAAACATGTAGGGTTTTCATATGTATTGATGGCTGTATTTTTAAAAAAAATTCCAAATATTTTCTATAAATCTATTTTTGAAATTTGCGCCACGCCGACATTTTCTGCAACCAAAAACTTTTTTGTACACACAGAGCTACGGATTTGTGTGAGGGGAATTTTTTGTGGGCTGAAGTGTACCTTTTATCGCTACCAATTTGAAATACATGCAACCTTTTTGATTAAATTTATTCCAATTTCTAGGGGAGGTGAAATGACCAAAAAACCCGTAATTTTGTCGTTTGGAATATTTTTTATTCTATGATGTTCAGCATACAGGATAAATGTTAATTTATTTATTATTATTTTATTTTTTTATTTGTAAAATGACAAAAGGGGGGTGATTTGAACTTTTAATTTTGTTCTTTTTTTTTACACTTTTAAAACATTTTTTTATTTACTTTAACTATGAGTCCCCCTAAGGCGCTTCACACATAGGGGCACGATCTTGTATACGCCAATCGCAGTTGTTATATACCAATATAGCTGTTTCCCCATTTCCTGCCTGGGCCCAGAAGTGGTGAAGTCAAAAACATGGTGGCAATGGAACCCTTGCACCACGATTGCAGTGAGGAACGGTGCACGGCACAGTTTCTCATTGATTTAGATGCCTCAGCAATCTTTACCGCTGTGTCTAAGTTAACAAAGTGTGATAGCGGCGGCAACCTCCCGCTCTGTAACCTGCAAGTGTTGGCTGCAATTAGCAGCTAACACTCGGTGGCTATTTAGGGCTACAAAGCCCCTTGCCGGCATCAGGACGTACTCATACATCCAATGTCGGTAAGGGGTTAATTGTATAAAAACAATAGAAAAACCATAAAAACCATCTACGCTTTTAACTTCTACATTATCACCAATCCCTTAGTATTTCCTGTATAAATAAGAAAACTAGAGAATTGCAGTGAATAAGCACTAGTATGCCAGATTTTAGGGTGGCTGGCACATTCTGAACCATGGCTTTGGTACCAACAGAGCATGTTCCATCTTCCTTTTGGAAGATGATCATTTCATTTGTGCTATCGGAAAAATGAAAGGGGTATCTCTGATTATTGATAATGGGCAACAAAAAAAAAGGGATAGGGGGCGTTTTAGGACCTAGTCAGTTTTCATCTTGTGGCCCCAAGGTTTCTGCTTTAACACTGACCTTCAGCCAGCTTTATTATCAGGCACAGGATACTAAAAACAGGCATCCCCCCCAAACCATAAACGCAAATCCTGAGCCATCCCGGCCACTTAGTGAACTTATTAGATTCACCTCTCTACACGTGGTCTGAACCTAATGTTCAGCAACACCAGCACTGTACTCTCCTCATACAGTATAGGCTTCCTTCAAGTTTTGAGGGGTAGGAGCCTCTCCTCAACACCTCTGTCACTCCCATGTCTAGGCAACCGACCACACCTCCTGGACACAAGGACTGACAAGCTTTTCATAGGCCTAATAAAACCTGGAACATGGGGAGTAGGCACCCACCCAACACTTTGCCTACTCCCTACTTGCCTACTCCTGGAACAGCCATCCTAACTTTAAACAGATGCCAACCACTTACTGTGGCTGACAATATACTGTGGCTCCTACCCCACCAAGGCCAGGTAACCTTAGTGACATGTTTGTTTGAAGTCCTATTAATGAAATATATTGGAATAGGCTAGAATGTATGGCACATGATTGCTGTGACTAGAGATTGGGGGGCACATGAAAAATTTCCTTTGGACAAAGCTTAGTCTGGCTTTACCCATTATTTTAAACAGTGTTAAAGGGGTTGTCTCACTACAAAGATCATAGTTTAAAATCAGGGGAATAAAATGTAAGCATGTCAGTCCTAGGATAACATTAGCAAAGTGCTATGGTTTATGAGAATGGGCCAGCTTTGTATGTGTAAAGCAACTGTGTTGAAGCTAAGGTCAGGTTATGTGCGGGCACAGTATGTAGATGCAGCGTAGTGCACAGGTCACAACCGGAAATGCGTATAGCATGTTGAAGCTGTATAGTGCAGCTTCACGAGAGTGAGATCCACTTTTGTGACACAGAAGCGCATTCCCAAGCAAATCACACAGAGAGAACACATCTGTACTGTCCAGTCCCAAATAAATCACTTTTGTGACACAGATGTGCAGTCTCACGTAGATCACAAACAGTGAGAGAACACAGCTGTACTGTGCAGTCCTATGTACAGCACTTTTGTGACACAGATGTGCAGTCCCATGTAAAACACAGAGAGAGAACACAGCTGTACTGTGCAGTACCACATACAAAAACTTTTGTGAGACAGATGAGCAGTCCCACATAAAACACAAACAGATAAAGCATATAGTTTTGTTCTGCAGATCTGTAGAGGTCAGAGGTGTAATAATCTGCATGATATATCACTATGTGAGAGAGGGAAACAGATAAAAAAAAAATGACCCATCTTTCCCAGAGTCCTGAATATAAAATGCCCATTCTAGTTACAAAGTATGTAGAGAGAGCGAGAAGTTTAGATATACACTTAGGCTATTAGATATTCCTTAGGCTATGTCTACACAGCAAATACTGAAATACCATCGTATTTTTAATGGCATTTTGTCATTTGCTGTGTGCACATAGCCTTAGCCTAAGACAGATGAGAACCCTCCTTCCCCCCAGCTCACACAGAGTGAATCATCACATGCACACTGTGGGGCGTGTCTGCAGAGAGTGAAAATACCCCATGCAGGGAATAGAAACACACCCCTCCATTTCACAAGCTCTGCTTGGCAACCAGCAGAAAAGGCTGCAAAATGCTGTAGCAAGACAACCTCTTTAAATCTGTGAAACAGATCTAGCTTGACTGTGATATCACGGCTTTTTGTTTTATCTGCTCTTATCTGTAAACAAAGGCCATTGAAAAGCATTGAAAAAGGTGAGATAATATTCTGTGCCGTGGTATCACGGTGCAATATCTGTTCTGTTTAGTTCTGCTACATCTGTATAAAGGAGCTGCCCTCATAAGACATATTTAAATGCATTTATTTGTAGAGCAGAAAATCATTCAGTTTCCTAATGGAAATGCAGTTCAAATTTTGCTCATATATCTTTCTTATACCAGTGCAGTAGTCCCTGTCTGAACAGTACAACAGTATAGCCCACAGATCAATCCGGGTTAAAAGGTGTTCATTGATTTTAACGTTTTGGATACACGGGGCCCAGTATGTGCCCTTTTAGCCTCGGGAAACCGGGTTTTACATAAAAATTTTGGGTTGTAAAAAAAATAATTAATGGTGTATTCTTTTTTTTTTTAGTTTTGGTTTTCCAAAGTAACTTTTCACTTTTTTGTAGTTCTTGTAAAAATTTCTGTCTCTCAAAGGGGATGTCATGTTTTTAAAATTTCTTTACTTTTAAACCCCTTTATTTTTCCCCCCCCCAAAGCTATTTTCGATTTTGGGTTTGTTTTTTTTTCCCTCCTCCCAAATAACAATTTTAATTTTTCGTCCGTATACCCATTTGTGGGTTTATTTTTTTCTGTAAAAAATGTTTTTTAAAAGGGTTTGACATTAAACATACCCTATTTTGGGGAAAAACCCCCCTCAAAAAATTATGTAGGGTGGGGAACCCTGAAAAAAAATAAAAAGCCCTATTTTAGTTTTTATTGATTTCCCCCCTTTTTTACAGTTTTAAAATGATGTTTTTTCTGTTTTTCGCAGGTCGTCCCTTTTCTTGTTCCCAAAATTTGTGGGTTTTTTTGATTTGGGTTAGTTTTTTTTTGTGAAATGCCATTTTTTTTGCCCAAAACTTTTTTTTTTTTTTGGGTTTTTGGGACCTGAGTGAGTGTTAAATTTTTTTGGGGTTAAAAGAGTATTTTTTTTTGGTACCTTTTTGGGGATATTAGTTTTTTGATCACCCTTTATTGCCAATGTTAGGGGGATGTAAATACTAAAAAAATTTTGGGGCATTTGGTTTTTTTTTCCTCCTTCGGGGGGTTTTTTGGGTTATGGGTTAAAATTTTTTTATTTTTTAATTTTAGAAAAGTCCCTTTTTAAAAAACACGGAAATCCCCAATTTTGTGAAAACATTTAAAATTTTTTTATGGAAAAGGGGGGGGAAGGGGGATTTAAATTTTAGGGGCGATTTATATGAAGATCGGCACGTGAGGGCCCGTTTTCACATTTTCTTTTTTGGGAAAAAAAAAAGGCCCCTGATTTTTTGTGGGCCCCCCAAAGGGGCCTCTTTAATTTGCGGGGGGAAAAGTTCCCGGGTCCCCCCGATTTGTGTGGGGAGGCGCTTGTGGAATTTTAGGCGCTTTAGGAATCCCCCCAAACCCATGTATTAAGTTTAGGGCAGGCTGGAAATCAGCAAAAATTAATTTCCCCTTAAAGGCCCAAACCCTGTTTTGCCCTTTTCCGAAAACAGCCCTTTTTTTGGGAAAATCTAAACATTTTGTAAATTTTATGGGGGTTTAATTTTTTGACATTTTAAAACCTTTCCATGTGATTTTGAGATTGTTTTTTGTAAACCTTTTTGGCTTTAATTTTATAAGAAATTTTTATCCATACAATCCTTGTTTGTTTGTAAAAAATTAAAAAAAATTTTCATAAAAATTTTGGAAAAATTTTTGCGATTTTAAAAAATTTTGCAAAATTTCTGCGTGAAAAGGACAGATAATTATTCCCCAAACTTTCGTTTTTTAATGGGCATTTTTACCATATGCCCAATATAGGTTGGCAAATTCTTTTTTTTAAAAATGTTTTTTTTTTTTTTTCGACTTTAGGGGGGTTAAAAATTTTTTAGTAGTAATTTTCACATTTTAAAAAAAATTTGAAATATAAAATTTTTTTAGGGCCACTCCATTTCTGACGTGGCTTTGGGGGGCCTGATTTTAGATACCCCCTAAGTGATGCCTCTGAAAAAACTAGCCCCCCTTTTAAACGTTTTTTAAACAAAACATTTAGGAAAGTTTTGTAAACCCTTCAGTTATTTCACAAAAAATTTAAAAAAAGTGGGGGGGGGGGGAAATTTAAAAAAATTTTCATTTTTTTTTGAAAGATTTTCAATATTTATCCATTATTCCCCTTTAAATTCTTTAAAAATTGGTGACCAGGTAAATGCAACGAATACCCAACCCCCCCAGGTCTGCGTTTTTAGAGATATCCCCTTTTTTTATTTTTTTTTTTTTTTTTTTTTTTTTTTTGGCCCCTTAGGCATTATTTGGTTTCACCCATAACCCCCAAAAAAGGAGGGCCATTTTCTTTACTCGGGGGTTTCATTTTCAATACGATTTTATTTAGGCGCCATTTCGGGGTTTGGGGAAAACCCCAAAAAAGGTGCAAAAAATTTAATTAAAAAACCCCTAAATAGACCACATTTTGGGAAAAATTCACCCCTTAATGAATATATCCAGGGGTTCATTGAGTATAAAAGCCCCCCCAGGTGATTCAATTTTTTTTTTTTGCATAAGGCCGGGGGAAAAATTAAAAAAAAAATTTTTTTTTTTAATAATCGGGAAAATTTTTGCTTAAAAAAGTTTAAATTATAAGGAAAACCTGGAAAAAAAAAAACCCCCAAAACTTTGTTTTTAAACAATTTTTTTTCCAAATTCGGCAATACCTAAATTTTGGGTGTTTTAAAATGTGTTTGGGCGCATGGGCAAAGGGGGCGTTTAAAAAGGGGGGGAGCGCTATTGGCTTTTTTTGGGTCGGGGAGATTTTGGTGGGGCCATTTTTTTTTTTTTTATTTGGGAAAGCCCAAAAATAGGCCCGAACAGGCGAAACCCTTTCAGATGTTTCCCCCATTTTTGGGTTTTAAAACCCATCAGGGAAACTCATTAGGGGTGTACTGTGCATTTTGGGTGCCAGGTTTTTCCATAGTTTTTTTTTAGCATTGGGGGAATTTAAAAATGTGGGGAAAAAACAGGTTTGGTCATTTTTTTGTGTTTAAAAATTTTTCAGCATTCCGCCGTGCAGTGTAAATGATTTTGATAAAATTTTTTATGGGGGGTCGGTACCCAAATTTCCCAAAGATATAGTTTTTTATTTGTTTTTTTTGTTTTTTTTACTTTTACACAGTTTTGAATTTGTTTATAAAAAATTGGGGTTTTTTTTTTTTGTCCTATTCTGAAAAGCCATAACCCTTTTTTTTTTTGTGTGTGCAAAAGTGTGTATGGGCTTGTTTTTTTCGGATGAGTTGAAGTTTTTATTGGTTCCATTATTTGGGGGGCTTTTGATGCTAATCCCCTTATTTATTAAGGTTTTTTTTTGAGATGTTTTGGGAAAAAAATACAGCAATCTTGGTAGTTTTTTTTTATTTTTATTTTTTTAGCGGCAATGTAGGTATATATGACATTTTGGGAGCCCTTTACTCCGAAGGCAATTTCGTTTCACCCATACCCCCAATTTGTATTTTTTTTTTTGTTTTTCTGCTTTTATACAATAAAAAACCCCTTTTATTAAACCAGGAAAAATACGTTTTTTGCACCCTATGTCTGAGAGCCCTAAATTTTTTCATTTTTTTTGTGCTTGGGGCTGTTTTAGGGACTTGTTTTTTCAAAATGAGTTGAAGTTTTTATTAGTTCCTTTTTTTTGGGGGGCAAGGGGTTTTTTACGCTTTTAAATTTCCCTTTTTTTGGGGCCAGGGTGAGAAAATAAATTTCAATCCTAAATAGTGTTTTTTTTTTTTTTTTTTTAACAGGGTCCAACCCTTTCCCGTATCAGTGATAAGTTTGCTTTACTCTTTGGGTCCCCTTTTTCGGGTTTTGGCGAACCCTTTTTATAGGTTTTTTTTTGGTTGAAGGGACTTTAAAAAAAAAAAAGAAAAGTGTTTTTAGTGTGTAAAACAATATTTATGCTTTGCTATTTCTGAGAGTATACATTTTTTATTTTTCCGTTTTACAGGGGCTGTATAAGGCCCTTTTTTTTTTGGGGGTGAAAATGTCGTTTTAAATTTGGGACAAAATTTTTGGGGTTTTAGGAGTTTTTGATCGCTTTTTTTTCCCTTTTTTTGTGCTGCGGGGGTTTAACAATAATTTTAATTCTGTGATTGTTTTTTTTTTTTGTTTTTTACGGCGTTTACCGTAGGGTTAATTCAATGGGGCGATTTATAGGGAAGGGGGTTACGACCCGGGGGGCAATACCCAAAAAAGTGGTTTTATTTATTTTTGATCTTTTTTGGGGCGGGAAATTGGCCCTTTGTAAAGGGGAAAAGGGGCGGTTTTCGTATTTTTTTTTTATTTTTTTGTGTTTTTTGTTTTACTTGTTTTTCAAAAATTTTTTTTTTTTTTTCCCATAGGGGGTTTTTAATGGGATCTTTTAGATCTTCATTTAAATTTGGAATCAGTTTCCCTAAAAATTTGTTTTCTATGACTGGTTCCTATGACAAAAATTGTTCCAAAATCACGATGCCGGGTCATTGCCCCCAGGGCCCCGGGGCATCGTGGACGTCACAGCACCCGGAAAGCATTTTTCTGCCTTCCGTGGTGTCTTTAAGGGGGGGAGGTTTTTTTTCACGGAATTTGGGCCCCATCCGTGCGTGCTGCCCCCGACAGAGAGCGGAGGAGCGATCTCCTTTCCCCACCCCCCTTGTTATTGCGAACCCCATCGTCGCGTAATTAAGGGGTTAAACCCCCCCCCCCCCCCCCCCCCCCCCCCCCCGGAGCAATCCAGGGTCGGGGCCGACGCTGCGGGATGTTAGCTGTAATATACAGCTGACACCCCGCTCCGATCGCGCGAACCCTACTTTCGAGTCCGCGCGATCCTCAGGACGTATCCATACGTCCAGGTGCATTAACCTCCAAACGACCTGGACGTATGGATACGTCTAATGTCGTTAAGAGGTTAAGCATGTTAGTGAAGAGCAAAAATTTATTTTTGCTTCTTTCACCTTGTATTCTATTTAGTATATACAGCAGGAGCCAGCATCCCACAGGTCTTGCTGGGACCTGTGGTCCTCCAAGCAGGTTTTCTATGTTTCTTTTAGCCTGATTTGGTGAAGTATTTGCGGATGTAAATACGTCCGTAAATACGACCCGAACTAAGCCCTGGGAACATAGAAATCCTGCTTGGAGGACCATAGGTCCCAGCAAGACCGGTGGCGTGCTGGCTCCTGCTGTATATACTAAATAGAATAAAAGGTGAAAGAAGCAAAAATACATCTTAAATTTTTGCTATTAAAAAAGACAAAAATTAACATCAGTACAACATCATCATTGGTTTATTTAATGTAAAATTAGTTTAATTTTCTACGTATTTTTAAGACCTTTTATAGCTGATATTTCTTTCTTTTGAGATCTTATATACATTTCCTTTAATTTTAAATGATGAACTTTTTCAATACATTTAAATCGATTTTATACAACTTTGATATTTATCTTTATTCATTAATTAATTTTATAGACAACTCTTTTTTATTAGTGTACTGTTGTAACTGTGCACTTTTTTCCCCCATTACAATAATTTTTTGCTTAAGGGCCCTCCTCCGACTCAGGTAACCACTTTGAACTAGGTCTGCCTGTTGGTCGTAATGCGCTCCTTTGCCGACCGCATTCCTCGCTTTGGGGTATTCGAATCAGGTGCGTCCCGCCCCAGAACGCCTACAGTGTGCCCATAGCACGCCCCTTCAAAGTGGCGAAGCTTGTGGAGTCGGCAGTATCCCCGGGAAAAACCGAAAGCCCAATCATACATGTCGCACTTAATATCTATTTATTTATTTTAAAACATTTATTTTTTTTACTTTAAAATTTGGGGAGACATGTATGATCGGCGTACAATGCACCTAAGTGAGCAGTCTACGAAGTCTAATGCTCCTGGTGAATGTGTTAGGCGCTTTGTTCATAAAACTCAACACTTGCACCTAACAAGAGGGGGCATTTTAGGGGAGTTCAGGGGGCGTGTCGCACCACACTCGTATTTTTAGACACATATATAAATGTGGTTCGGCAACACGGGCCCATTACTGCTCAAAAGGCAACCTATTTCAATGGGGTCTGCCGGACCTGAGGAGTCGAAGTGAAGTAGATTTGCCGTTGGGGAAAAATGCCAATATTTTCTCAATTTACACCAGTGCAATAAAACAAAAAATTTTATGGTCATTTCAAACTATAAAAAAAAAGATTTTTTAAAAGTAAAAAAAGTTATCAATAAAATTAATATAAAAAATAAAAGTATCCCCAAAATATAAATTTTTCCTTAAAAGTTTTTTAAAATTTAATAAATCTAAAACAAATTTTACATTAAATCCCCCACGATGATTTTTTTCAGATTTTTACATTTTTACTACTTTAAATTTAAAAATTTATTTTTGTGCTCCACCCTTTATTTAATAGGGGAAGAGCCGCCCCCCATATGTCTTGCTAGGCCCCTGGGTACCAAGCAAGATCTTTACATATTTCTTTTTCCTGACAGCTTTTTAAAATGATTTTTTCTTTTATTTCCAGCCTATCTATAGCTTTATACGTGTTTGGTGCATTACTAATGCGCCTAAGTTCAAAAATGGGCCAAATACACAGACAAGGCACGAAGAACTTTAGATCCCATTTAAAATCGAACAAGAACCACTTTCATACATTCAGGCGCATTATACACTGAAAACGAGACTCGACAATTCACTTTGAAGCGCCCTCCTTCATACATTTCTCCCTTAGTTCCCCTGGGGTACTTGACCACTCTGGGTTGCTAATGCTTCTCCTATATACGGCAGTATAGACTTTTCACTCATTATTAGTGAATAACACACTTAGGTTATAAAAGCCAAGAAAAAAAGTCACGAATTCACTACCCGCCCCTTGCACCACGCTGCCCCTTAAACCTGCAGACCCACAAATAAAATGTGCGAAGGCTATTTTTAAACCATCTTTTAATTGAACTGGCTTTAAAAATTCCCTGCCCTGGAACGCAGCATGACCCACAAACCCGCATGACCCCGAAAAAAAAGTGCCAAAAAAAGGGAGTTTTTCAACCACCATTTTAGTTGAACTGGACATTGACTATACTGCCGGGACCGCATAACCTTTTAAACCTGTTGACCCAAAATTTAAAAAAGTCTGGAAAAAGGATCTTTCAACCCCCATTTTATTTTGAACGGGACATTGACTATCCCTGTTTTGGGGCCACAGAGGGCCCCAAACCCTGCAGCCCCTAGATTTAAAAAGTCCCGCAAAAAGAGTTTTTTAAACCACCATTTATTAACTGGCCCTTTAAATTTTTAAACCTGTCCTGGGCCACAAGAGCCCCAAACCTGCATGACCCCCAGTTTTAAAAGTGCCGGAAAAAGGGAGTTTTTAACCCCTTTTTATTTTTGAACGGCATTAACTATATCTGTCCTTACCTAGTATGACCACTAAACCTGTCGCCCCACAGATTAAAAAGTGCGGGAAAAGGGTCTTTGAACCACCATTTTAGTTGAATGGACATTGCAGACCGCCCTGGTCAAGCAGACCCCAAACCTGCATGCCCCCCAATTAAAAAGTGCCGCAAAAAGGGAGTCTTTGAACCACCTTTTTTAGTTTACGGGACATTGACTAGACGTCTGGGAAACCTACATCTTTTTTCAAGTTTTTCCTGTACCTCCCTTGTACAATTCAGAGGAAATTTGTACAGCTATTTTGTGCATGCCATTTTTTTGTAGTTTAATTCTAGAAAAACATTTTTAAAATAAATGGAATCCCACCACATCTTTGTTTTTTTCTTTTTTTAAATGTATTAAATGGGTTTTTTAACCCGGGATTGCTAGCTCTGTTAAAGACTTCAAAAAAAAGTCATTTTGCAAAATGTGTCCTTAACAGTGTCCTACCAATCCGTTTTTGACACCCATCACCCCTTTACCCTTTTAAATTGTTAAGAAAAAATTCTGTTATAAACCACATTTTTTAAAAAAAAGGGCCCGTAGTTAGCTGCATTCACACAAATGCCCCCAAAAAATTCAAAACATGACCCTTGGGCCACTTTTGAAAAATTTTGAAGAAAAATGTCGGTTAAAACCCAATTTTTTTAATAATAACCTGTAGTATAGCTGCATTTCCACAAAATGCCCCAAAAATTCAAAACAGACCCTTGAGCCCCTTTTAAAAATTTGAAAAAACAAATTCTGTAAAAACCCCATTTTTTATAAAAGGACCTGTGTATCTCATTTTAAAAGCAAAAGCCCCAAAAATCAAAAAATGACCCCTTTAGACACTTTTACAAATTTTGAAAACAAATTCTGTTAGAAACAACATTTTTTTTTAAAAAAAATGTAGAAAAAAGCTGCATTTCCAGCAAAATGCCCCCAAAAATTCAAAACATGACCCTTTAGCCCCCTTTGACAATTGTGAAGAACAAAATCGTTAAAACAAAATTTTTTTAGAATAGGGGCTTGTAGTATTCTGATTTTAAAGCAGCTGACCCAAAAAATTATAAAAAGTGAGGGGGAAAAAGCCACTTAGAAGCCACATTCGTTCCCCAAAGGACCATGATTTGCTGTATCTCACGCACCATACCCCCAAAAATTTAAAAAATGACTTCTCACCACTGTTAAAAAATTGGAGGAGAAATGCCACTTAGAAGCCACATTTTTGTTCCAATGGACCATATAAACGTATTCACAGCACCCCTGACCCCCAAAAAATTTTAAAAATGACTTCTCACCACTGTTAAAAAATTTTGAGGGGGAAAACCACTTAGAAGCCACATTTCTGTCCAAAGGGCCATATTTTAGTGTATCTCACAGCACCATGACCCCAAAACCATTGACAAGTGAAAAATTTTAAAGAGAAGTGAGTAAAAGGAATACGGGTTTTTTCTGAAACCTTGGGTCTTTTTTCGTTTCTCCAGCAAAACCCAAAATGAACTTTTGGGAACGAAATAAAAATTGCAGTAAGAAATGTCATTTTAAAAAAAAACTTTAAGGACCTTTTTTGTTTGAAGGGAATGCATATAACCGCAATAATCGGTACTTCGGGGAATTGGAGCCCCAAATATTAGAGATCCATGCCTATTCATCTTGATGAAAATCAAAAGATCCCCTTATTTGGAAAGCGGGTGGGTTTTTCTGTAATGACTGCTCCGGCTGGCTGAAGTCCCCCAGATATGACCCCGGGGTGCTGGGCGGGCAACACCTCTAGGCGTGGGAAGCGAGCCCCGGCCATCATCCATTTTGGGTACCCAGAATCTTTTGGGTCCGGAACACATCCAAAAACCCCGGTTTGAGACGCAATGTCGTGCCCCATGACTTAAGGGTCTCTGTGGTTGAATGTGTGCCCCGCATTACATGCGTTTGGGGAGGTGGTTAAAAAAAATTGTCAAGTTTACCCCTTAGGCTTCCGCCACATTGCCGCTGCGCTTCGGTACTTGGGCCCCTACTATGTCCCGTCGCGACGTTTTCCCCCGTGCATTTGAAAAGTGAAGCAGACGCACAGATGTCTCCAGTTGACAACAGCAAGGGTTTCCCTTTTTCCCGCATTTATCCTATTTGGGGGGGTGGAAAGGAAAGGCTTTTTTTTTTTTTTTACCGGGGGTCCGGAGGGGGGGCCACCCCCGTAATGTTTTTTATTTTGATGGCCCTTTAAAGCGAGGACATATTAGAGGGAAAAGGGCATCCAAACACTCTGTGAGGGGTGGGCTTGATTTCCCCCAAACCCCTGGGGCGAGGGGGACAGCAAAATGATCTCCCTCTTCCCCTCCCCCCCCAAATTCGCGCCAACCTCTTTCCAAGGAGGGACGTCGGTAACGTCGGGTCTAGGAATACCTCCTCCTCCGCTTCCTCCACACAGCTTCAACACAGCCCTGTGCCCGGGCCCTTTTGGGATTCGAGGGAAAAAAGGCTCCGTGTCCGCATCTGTGTGTTCCTTCCGTCCTGGTGGGACCTGATGTTCGAGTGTCCCCAAAAATCGTTCCCAAAAATAAATCCCAATGGTCATTCTGACAAGGGCATTGTCCGACTGACCATTTTGGTGGCTTCTTCAAAACTGGCAAGGATGGTGCAGAGCTTTTTCACCTGCTTCCACTCTCGGTGGCTCAACACCCCAAGGTCCGCACCGCTGCTTGTCAGGCCATGTGTCACTTCGTACTGTGTAATGGCATTGCACTGCTGCCACAATCGCTGGAGCATGTGGAGGGTGGAATTCCAGCGTGTTGCCACGTCAACAATGAGACGGTTGACGGGGAGGCCGAGCTGACGCTGCAACACAGCCAGGCGGGACGAAGCAGGGTGCGAATGGCGGAAGTGCGAACTCAGACCTCGAGCCTTCCTCAGCAGGCAGTCCAGGTTCAAGACATGTGCCAGGCAAGGGATGTGCTCCAGCCTACCGATCTTAAGGGCGGCCAGCAGATTTCGACCGTTATCGTACACCACCTTGCCTGGCACAAGGTTCTTGTCACCCAGCCAGCACTCGGTCTCATTGCGAAGAGCCGTCCACAGCTCCTGACCTGTGTGTGGACGGTCTCCAAGACAGATTAATTTCAACACGGCCTGGTTTCTCTGGGCACGTGATGCCACCAGAGGACCTTGGGGGAAAGAGCCCTGCACCATCCCTGCGGTTTTGAAGAGCGTGCGCCGAGCCTGAGAGCCACCGTCACCACCAGAGACATCCACTCAGCTCACCCAGTGAGCTGTCACAGAGATATAGCGGCCTTGGCCGTGCTTACTAGTCCATGTGTCGGTGGTCAGATGGACTTTTCCAGACACAGATGCAGACAACGCGCTTGAAATTTTAGATGACACGTGGCTGGCCAGGGCAGGGACGGCTTTTCTGGCAAAGAAATGCCTGCTCGGCATCTGGTATTGGGGCAGGCAAGGGCCATGATGTGGCGGAACCCATCTGTGTCCACCAGACGGAAAGGCAACATTTTCAAGGCCAAATGTCTGGCAATACCGACATTCAGGCTTTTGGCTTTGGGATGGTTTGGGTTAAAGTGTTTCTTCTGCTCCCAAACCTGGAAGACAGAAGGCTGGCTGCTAGATTGGCCACTGTACGGCATGCAGGTTGTCAAACTGGCGGAAGGAGAAGGGGTAGGATGGGTCTCTGGTGGTGCTGGTGGTACCTGGGCGACGGTGGAGGCTGAAGTGGAGGCTGATCCCTGATCATGACTCTGAGAGACATGGGCAGCTGAGGAACGCTTGGTGGTGGCGGAGTAGGAGGAGGCGGAGACATAGGGTATGACAGTGGTTGGAAGCACGGCATCGGTCTGGCCTTTTTTGGCCAAGTGTTGCCTCCATTTCAACTCATGCATTCGCTGCATGTGAATAGACATGTTGGTGGTGGTTAAACACCTAAGATTCTTGCCTCTACTTATGCGTTTACGGCAAAGGCGGCATATGACATCGCTGGGTGAATCAGAGGCTTGCTCAAAGAAGGCTTTCTTCTCCTCTTCTGATGGCATCAGTAACTGGGCGTCAGAGCAGACAAAATCTTCCTCTTTGGCCTCTTGATCTTTGGAAATGCCTTTTGACCCCAACCGCATTTTGTCATCAAAGAGGTCTTCAGAAAATGGATTATCCACAGTGGTGGGTACACGAGTTGACATTTGGGCTGCCTTCGCTTCATGTTGGACGGATGCTGATGATGCTGATGATGACATTTGTGGCCGTGACTGGGAGGACGAGGAGGTAAGACTGCTGGATGCAGGTTGCATTAACCACTGAAGAACAGATTGGCGACGCTGTTCGTTACTGAGATTCACAGGGCCCTGACCCAGTGATGACAGGCCTGATGGTCCTGCAACCGACGATCCGCTGGCTTGCGAGTTGTTGCCAGCACTGGAATGAGCACCTTCTCTCGTACCTCTACCTCCATGTCCTACCCCCCTATTTGCTCACTTACCACCTGCATTTCGCTCCATGTTCAGAAAGACGACAAATCACAGCTATTCTTAAATCCCTCTAATTTCCTAGAGCCAACTAGGATTAGAATCTGAAATGTTTCTTGCGAATACTTGTGAAATGCGGTCTGGTGGAAGAACTGTAAGACAAAATCAACAGTGTTCCTCCTTCAGTCCTAGGGATTTACAAATGCCCAGTAGGACTAGGAATTGATATTTTTCAACAAAATATCATACAAGTGCGCTATCTGTGCCAAACTGAGATTCAACAAGTCCAATAAAATTATTCAGAAGTTACACAGATGAGAAATTGTGTTTTTTTGCAGCAATGACAAACGAGAACAGTTGCTAGAAAATTTTTCTATCAGAATTGTCGTACAACGTGGCTATTTGAAAAAACTAGGGCCGCACCAAGTGCAATACAGCTATTTAAAAACTATTCGGATAATAAAAGGTATTTTTTGCAAGGTGCCTCAATGAACAAAGCTGGACTGCGCCAAAGTGAAAAAAACACCTATCTGAAATGTATACGGATAATATAAGGTATTTTTTGCACCTATCAAATACACCGGCGGTGACTACAAAATTGCTGTATTCAAATTTAAGTGTAAGGTGCCTCAATGAACAAAGCTGGACTGCGCCAAAGTGAATAAAAAAACACCTATCTGAAATGTATACAGATAATAAAAGTTGAGTTTTGCACCTATCAAATACACCTGCAGTTACTAGAAAAGATCTGTATCCTAATATAAGTTCAGGCTGCACAACATACAAGTAATATTTCACCAGCAAACTGTTAATAAAAACCCATTCCAATGCAGGGTCTAAACAAAGTCTGGGCTGCACAATATCCACTCTCCTTTAAAGAGCCTGTCTGTCTGTCTGTTTGTGTTCGCCTGCAGCCCCCGGTCCCCTCCCCCTCCCCCGCACGACTGTACAGCGCTAGATGCTCCTTTAAAATTCTCAGCCTAAGTTACTAAAATCTGCAAATCTCTAATCTTACCTAAGTTCTAATGTTCACAGCTAAAAGCGTTGCTGTCTGTGTGAACAAATAGAACAGTTTTTCTGAGCTGTTTTGACATAGACCGAGCACACGTCCTGCTCTTATGAGACACACTAACACACTGAGGCTGAACAGGAAGGGCTGTTCTATGTAAAACCAGGTCATGTGATTTTTTCAGCCAATCGCAACCATACAAATCCCAGTCATGACGTCGCACACACAGTTCACCCTGCTCTTTTCTCTAAGCTGATTTGCTGGCCGCCAAATGACAGGAAGAGCTGAAAATGGCGCAATATTAATAGATTATGCGCAGATTTTCACCTAAATTATCGCGTGATCGAAAAATCCGATCACCATAAAAACCGTGCCGATTTCAACTTTGTCGATAATAATCGCTCAACACTACTCATTATGTATTACACCCTGCATATGCGTGTTATGGTTACATACTGTACATGGCATTTACAGAAGCCTGCATGAGCCTTTCAGCTGCTATGGCAACTGATCATCACCCTGCAATCACATCATTCATTTAGACACCATATAAAGTGTTAACAACAGGGATCAGAGCTGGCTCCCTTCAATGCTGGTAGTGCCACTTGCCATCTGTAATTGACAGCAACCGTCAACTGTATATAGAGTGGGCTCAGTGCATGCATGAAGAGAATAAAATAAAAACACAACTAATGTAACCGACTCTAGGTGCCTTTGTCACTGTGTTGTTAACGCGTATGTAGATGAGCAATATTGGCTTGACAATTATTCCTTTTTGCTTCTCAAGATTCAGTGAATCAGAAGTAAATTGAGGATTTGTTACAACCTATAGAGGGCGCAGTGAGCTTTCCAGCTCCTTTCCCATAATGCCTTGTGATATGCAGATGCTGAGTAGTGGGCTAAAAGGCAAAACAAAACACTACACACCTTAACTGGTGCTCTCCATAAGGAGAGATGTTCCCCTCCTCATACCCACTCATTGCCTCCCACCAGTCAAGCCAATATCGCCTCTGCTCTACACTGATGAGGGGCAAAACCCCGAAACGCGTATGTAGATGAGCAATATTGGCTTGACAATTATTCCTTTTTGCTTCTCAAAGATTCAGTGAATCAGAAGTAAATTGAGGATTTGTTACAACCTATAGAGGGCGCAGTGAGCTTTCCAGCTCCTTTCCATAATGCCTTGTGATATGCAGATGCTGAGTAGTGGGCTAAAAGGCAAAACAAAAACACTACACACCATAACGGGTGCACTCCATAGGGAGAGATGTTCCCCTCCTCATACCCACTCATTGCCTCCCACCAGTCAAGCCAATATCGCTCTGCTCTACACTGATGAGGGGCAAAACCCCGAAACGCGTATGTAGATGAGCAATATTGGCTTGACAATTATTCCTTTTTGCTTCTCAAAGATTCAGTGAATCAGAAGTAAATTGAGGATTTGTTACAACCTATAGAGGGCGCAGTGAGCTTTCCAGCTCCTTTCCCATAATGCCTTGTGATATGCAGATGCTGAGTAGTGGGCTAAAAGGCAAAACAAAACACTACACACCTTAACTGGTGCTCTCCATAAGGAGAGATGTTCCCCTCCTCATACCCACTCATTGCTCCCACCAGTCAAGCCAATATCGCTCTGCTCTACACTTTACACCGAAACGCGTATGTAGATGAGCAATATTGGCTTGACAATTATTCCTTTTTGCTTCTCAAAGATTCAGTGAATCAGAAGTAAATTGAGGATTTGTTACAACCTATAGAGGGGCGCAGTGAGCTTTCCAGCTCCTTTCCCATAATGCCTTGTGATATGCAGATGCTGAGTAGTGGGCTAAAAGGCAAAACAAAACACTACACACCTTAACTGGTGCTCTCCATAAGGAGAGATGTTCCCCTCCTCATACCCACTCATTGCCTCCCACCAGTCAAGCCAATATCGCTCTGCTCTACACTGATGAGGGGCAAAACCCCGAAACGCATATGTAGATGAGCAATATTGGCTTGACAATTATTCCTTTTTGCTTCTCAAAGATTCAGTGAATCAGAAGTAAATTGAGGATTTGTTACAACCTATAGAGGGCGCAGTGAGCTTTCCAGCTCCTTTCCCATAATGCCTTGTTAACAAAGTGTATTGTAAAAAAAAAAAAAAAAAAAGTAGCAAGTTCAGACAGAGAGAATAATGTGTGAGCATCTTCTCCACAGACTCTGACAGACTTGATAAGATGCGTCTGGAGGCAGAAATACTGGAGAAGTTCTGCTCCTGAATAAACTCTTTTTACCTGGGTGCCAGGGATTACATGACCTGTGTGGTGGGTCACATGACTTTAGACAGAGGTGTACTGCATTGGTATAAAAAATGTTGAAGGAGCACAATTTGGAACACATGTATGTTAAAAAAAATGTATGATCCTTTTATATACATAATAAATGAAAACAATAAAAATGGACAACCTGTTTAACAGATGTTCCACTGTGTATACGTTTTAATAATAATAATAATAATAATAATAATAATAAGGCCTCGTTCACACGGCTTATTCTGCCGCGTATTGGCGCCGTACTGCGCGCGGATTTGCGCTGCAGTACGGCGCCATCCGCGGCAGCCAATTACGGTAATCCACTGCTCTCATTGAGAAACAGTGGAATCGTCGCTCCTCCCCACTCGGCGATCCGCCGCGGGGGGAGAAAGTGACATGCAAATTATTTACGGCGCGGACGCGCCATTAAACAATGGCATTGTCTATGGGGCCGGGAGCGGCGCCCCGCCGCGCTTCGGCCCCGCCCCCCGTCCCGCCCCTTATTCACGGCGGGATTTGTGCGCTCAATACGGCGCACAAATCCTTCAGGAATAAGCCGTGTGAACACGGCCTAATAATCTTTATTTATATAGCACCACATATTCCGCAGCACTTTACAATATAGAGGGAATAAGCACAGACAAACCAGACAATTACATTATAAAAAAGCTACATGACAAATGAGACACAAGGTGTGAGAGCCCTGCTCGCAAGAGCTTACAATCTATTATGTCTATGGTGAAAACAAAGGGTGACAAGTGCTTGGTTTACAAATGGACCAGCCATGTTACATAAAATATGGGGTAGTATACATAAAATGTGGATGAACCTGCCATCCCAACCCTACATCTATATACAGATAAGTGCCTGTGGGGGCCAAAGTGCAGGAAGTGACGGATCTGTGACAGAATTTGGGGTGTTGACAATTAGGGATTTTGATAGGCTTGTCTAAGAAGATGAGTTTCAGAGCGCACTTAAAACTGTGAGGGTTGTGAGTGTGCCTGATCACATGGGATAACATGTTCCAGAGAACTGGTGCAATACGTGCAAAATCTTGGAGACGAGCATGGGAGGTTCGGATGAGTGAGGTGTGTAATCTTAGATCAGTAGCAGAGCAGAGAGAGCGGGTAAGGTGGTGACAGAGATAAGGGGAG
>JAODAL010057927.1:0-22389 GCA_025379985.1 Phyllomedusa bahiana | reverse complement strand
CCTACTCGGCGGTGTTAGCAGTTTTTTGCCAGACCACCGGAGGAGGCGAACTTGTGTAGATGTAGAATTGTGGGCAGAAAGTGAAGTGGATTTGCTGGGCAAAATGGGTTAGCCAGGAAGGGATGGCAGAGTGGAGGGCAGAGGTGAAAAAGGGGGAGTGGTGTTTCAGACGGGCCAAGCAGAGTTAAGGATGGATGGCGAGGGAGCGAGGGTGCTTGTCGGGAGGCCACAGGAGAAAGATGTTGCCAATAGTCATAGGTGTGAGGATGACAGGGCATGGGACAAGGTAAATTTTTATATGCTTTCTAAAGTGAAGGAAGGCATGGAGCGGGATTTGGGAGATTATTTTTCAGGTGGAGGCGGCAGGCAGAAGTAATGGTTTGGTTGTGCTGTTTTTTGAAGGAAGATTGGAGTCAAAGGTTTATCCTAAGACAGCAATTGCGGAGCGAGTGAGAGAATGCTGCAGCAATTGACAATGATAAACAGATCAGGCAGAGGAAAGAGTGGAATGGTGGTGAAGATGATAAATTTAGTTTTCTCCAGGAGAGGAGAAGGGGAGGAGAAGAAGGAGGGATTTGGGACATAAAATTGTCTGGATCTGGGAGAGCAGAGAGGTAAACATCTGGGCCAGAGATGTAGTGTTGGGTATCATCAGGCATACAGGTGGTACTGAAATCCTTGTGTTTGCTATTAGATGAATCAGATGTGAGTGTAGTAGAATGATAGTGGGCCAGGACAGACCCTGGGGGGGATACCAACGGAGAGCGTGCAGGAGGAGGAGGTTGATGGTGTGCGAGAATGAGAGATGCTGATGTTCTATTGGCGAGGTACAAGAAGGATCCATGAAAGGGACAAGTCCATGATACCGATGGAGATGGGAGAGAGGAGGAGGATGTGTAGCAGAAAGTTAAAATGGTTCGTCAGTGTCAATGGCAGAGGGCAGGTTTGGAGGGGTAAGCACAGGTAGTGGCGTGAGGCTTTGGCCAGTTACTAGGTTGGTTAATTTGGTTAGGGTGGTTTCGGTAGAGTGGTGGGGTCGGAAGCCGCGGGTCAAGGAGAGAGTTGGTGGGGTGATGGGAGGACAGTTGAAGATAGACGTGCTGTTCAAGGAGTTTAGAGGCGAATGGAAACAGTGAGATGGGCAATCGTTGGACGGAGAGGAGTCAAGAGATGTTTGTTGAAGGATGGCGTGTGATGGTAGTGTGTTTAAAGGAGGAAGAAAAGGTGCCAGAGGTTAATGACAGGTTGAGGAGATAGGCAAGGGCTAGGATGATAACAGTACTATAGAGATATCCTATGTAGTCAGTTGGCGCCATCGTCCATCCTCTCGCCGTTCTGACCAGTGGGTTCCTCAGTGCTCATGTACCACTATCATGGCTGCTGTAGGGTGGTGGTGAGGTAGGAGCAGTACCAGCTCCATCAGCAGCAACCTGATTCTGGAGCCGTTGATGAGCAGCTTTCTTCACCCACCTAGTGAGGAAGGAACCCTGGATTCTTCTGGATCCAGCCGCAGCTAATATTCTGATTGTGCCACCCACCTGATGGCCCACAAATCTGCTGACCAGCTGCTCCGTCTACCACCCCACCAACTGTTCCAGGTGGAGTGTATTGACACCCACCTTTACACTGTGTAATTGTGCCAATCTGTGTCGTATATGTTTGCTGCCACCTCACAATCTGTTCATTGTGCCCACTCTTTGGCATACTCATACTGCTGCCACCGCACAATCTGTCATTGTGACACTCTGTGGCCTACTTCATTGCTGCTGCCACCTTTGACACAATTGTCATTGTGCTTACTCTGTTGCCTACTCACGCTGCTGCAACCTCACCACTATGTTCATTGTGCCTATCTGTGGGCTCATATCATGCTGTTGCCATCTGACCACTCCCTAACTCGACCACTCTGGGGTTTCCTAATGCTGTTTACACCCTCCACCACTGGCATTGCCAATATGTTTGGTTTTCCCCTTCTTTTAATCTGTCAGAAGGAATGAAAAGGACAAACACAAACGATTGTGTCTTCGGAGAAGCCCTAAGGCCAGTATGACATGGTCCTTTGTTTGCATCAGGATTGTCAGATGATTAGGTAGTCAAAAGCAGGAGCGGATACAAAATACAGAAGACATTCAAATATTCCATTTACTTGTCATCTCTGTTTTGGATCAAACTCCTGTTTCTTTTTGGCTTTAGCAATACTGATGGATTATTGACCAATTGAAAGCAGGACAATATTGGATCAAAATGAAGGGCAAACTAATCAGTGACATCAAATGCAAAAATTACTGTGACCACCATCTCCACTCTTTATGGGGGAGGGGGGGGCTTACATGTATCAGGCGTTTAATAATAACAGGTTCTGGTCATAATCTGTAGGAATCACAAGAATGTTCCCACAATAAAGTGGAAAAAAAAGTATCCTGAGCAGAGAGCAATATCCAAAATTAAAAAAAACGCTGGTTTAGGAAACATGTTTGTATATGAACAACATGTGTAGTGAAATATTTTCACCTTTTAAGTGAAAAAAAAGTAACTGTTTGGCACCAAAGAGCAATATCCCACAAATAAAAAAAACGCTTGGTTCAGGAAAAAACATGTGGTGCATATGATACCACACCACTGTGTAGTTGAAGGTGTTTCATCTTATAACTGAAAAATGTAACTGTTTGGCACAGTACAATATCCAAAATAAAAAACGCTGGTTTAAGGAATATGTGTGTATATGTACTACAACTGTGTAGTTGAAAGGTTCTTTCACCCCGTATCTTTAAATTTGGAAGTATTTGGCTCTGAGTGCAATCTGTTGCGCTGCAGAGTGATCGTTTGTACATTAGAGACCACAGTGGCAAGTGGCCCACAGACCAGAATGTAAAATGGCTGGCATATTTATAGGGCTGGGACATCACAGAAGCTCGCTGGCTGCTGATGACTGCAAGTCTGCAGGTCATGGCATTGAGGATGTTCCTTTATCCCTTAGTTCTTTGCCCATGTAGCCATGTGCTCGCAGCCATTTTAGTTTAGTTACCATGAAATCACCAGGAATTCGGTTCGTTAGAAATCAAATTTTCCTGAAATTCAAAACTAATTAAACTTAGTTAGAATAAATTCGCCCACCCTAGCTATATATACTGTTCTCTATTTTTTCCTTCTATTACTGAATTTGACAGCTGGGCGTGGCAAACGGCAGTGTTGTCTCTGCCAGTCTGTAATTGTCCAATTCAACTGTGAATACATTATGATGTATAACAGAGGAAACCGCAAACACAGTGTTATAAGTGAAGGTGCTTTATATTGTGATTTAACAGGGGATCATGAGGATTTACTAAAACAGACATGGCAGGAGATGTCAGGGTCCTCTTAATAGAGTTTGATAACATATTTTAACACTTAGAATTAATCTGTAGTATCCCTAAATTTTTAAGCACTGATGGTAGTTGAATTCTTCGACAAATTATGTTCTTTCCATATTTCATTGTTTATCCCATCAGCCATCACTACAATCATTTTATTATGTAATGGACCACACTCCTAGAACATAAAACAGAATAGACAGATATACACAATAAACCTAAATCAAGGGCAAGTACATAATTCAAATCAAGTTTGGACTAAATCACTTTTTCCATAATGTCACCAGTATCTGCTTTAAACCATGATACAATCCAAAAAATAGTGGTAAGCTGGCTGAATGCAAGCCCTCAATTATAGGCTGTTTACCTTTCTCATATGTTCATAAACGAAAGTCATAATTTACTGCCTGTTTCATTTCTTTCATACATGAATTTTATTGCATATTTATAATGCTATAATTTCATGCAAAATAATAATTGGGTGCTGTGACAGTGCCACTATCCCTGTGAGTAAAGTATGTTGGTCCTTGGCAGAGGTTGCCATAGTTGAAGGACAAAATGTTACTGCTTTCTCAATGCTTAAAAGAAGCTCTTTCAAGATATCACTTACAATTTGTTTCCCAAATTGGGAATCATTATGATGTGGTCACACAGAGTGCAATTTATTTTTTAGGATTCCCTCCTTTAAAAAATTAGACTGTATACAGAAACAAAAAAAAAACAAATTAGGACTTTTTAACAGAATATTTGGTCAATGTTTTGCATCAGTATTTGTACAAAGCCAGGAGAGGTTAATTGGAATGTGTGATGTACCTTAGATACTTGTCTTACAAAATTTTGTTTTCTATTATGAAATCAACAACCATTTTTGCAAAGAATTATACGCGACATACACAAACTGTTAATAAGAAACTTTAAAACCCTTTGGCGATTAAAATTTTGCTTTATACAACTGCCATAGGGTTCGATTTTTACAGACAGTACAAATAATACAGATATAAACATCAGCTGTATTACTGCAGTCTGGAACGGGCCTTTAAAATAGTGCTCTTAATCAGTGACTGGGTCTCTTATACACCTAAATGTGGCAAACCAACACTTGGCTACCATTATGCACTGTACCTAGAATCAAAACCAAATATCTGACAGCTAAGCAAGCCGATGAGTATAATGCAACTTTTATGCATTACCAATACACCTGACAATTTTTATATAAAGCTGAAACCAGAAGTTTACATACACATTATAAAAAGACACATATGCATGTTTGTCTCACTATCAGATGAATCAAAATAAACCTTACTGTTTTTGGTCAATTTGGATACCAATATTATTCATCATTTGCCAAATGCCAGAATAATGAGAGTGGCAGAGAATTTTAAGGCATTTTTTATTACTTTCTGCAAAGCCTAAGTTTCATACATTTCGATTAGTATTCAGTAGCATTGCCCTTAAACTGTATGACTTGGGTCAAACATTGTGGATATCCTTCTACAAGATTCTCACATTAGTTGGGAGGATTTTTGGCCCTTTTCCTCCTGATAGGGATGTGCGTTTTTATCGGAACAAATGTTGAAATCGGCACGATTTTTGGCTTGATCGGAAATTTTCGCCACACGTTATTTTAGCTGACAATCTTACAGATAATTTATTTCTATCGCGCCATTTTCAGAGTTTCCTGTAATTTTGGCAGGCCCAGCCAATCAGCTCTGTGGATAGAGGGGGGTGTGGAGTATGTACATCGTCATCACTTGGAGGTGTTTGTATATCATTGGTGGCAAAAATCACGTGACCTCGTTTTATTTATGATGCTGCATTTCCTGTTTGAGCTCATACTTCTAGTCTATGCCTCTTCACAGCCAGGACGTCTCTCTCTGCGTTTTTTTAAACCAATAGCTGTTTTCTAACAAGCTCTGACAATTGTAATACAAGAATAATAACCTTCCACCTATCAGCTTAGAATAGATTAGATTAGAGAATTGCCATTTTATTTAGTTAGAGAAAGTTTTAAGGATATCTACTGGTGTGTGTAGCCGCGGGGCGTCCTGCGGGGGGGATGCCGTCAGGAGGAGATGACTCTTTGAGTCAGTGTGTTCTGTGATTTTTTCAATTGGAAAAATAATTGTTTTTCTACCACTTTTTTGGACCATCAGACCTCTGCTAAGCAGTTGAAATTGTCCCTGAGTTTTTCAGTTCATAGTGCAAATTCACTGCTTGTCAGTGTTCCCAAAAACCGGCTTTACTTTCCCTATAACTTTTAAATAGTTATTACTGAAGTCCGTGCATCTCAGTTTGGCGCAAAGAGTCCCTAGTTGTACAAATATTGTGTTCACCAAATTTCCTAGTTAAATTACGCTTGTAGTCAGTGATGCGAAGGCTGCCTTTATCTAATACCATATAATATTTAAATACTCTTATTGCAGTCCGTGCATCTGTTTGGCGCAAAGAGTTCAGTTGTACGAATATTGTGTTCTACAAATTTCCTAATAAATTACGCTTGTAGTCAGTGCTGCGAAGGCCGCCATATTAATCCATATAACTTTTTAATAATTTATTTCACTCGTGCGTTCAGTTTGGCGCTAATCGTGCATTTTTACGATAGTTTGTTGTAAACTAACCAATTGCTTAGTCCTACTGGGCAGTTGTAAATCTCAGGGACTGAAGGAAGTACACTGTTGATTTGGTGTTACGGTTCTTCCACCAGACCGCATTTCACGGATAATTTGATAGGAAACAATTCTGTTTCTAATACTAGTGGGCTGTTGGAAAATTAGAGGGGGATTTAATAATAGCTGTGATTTAGCACGTATTTCAATAAGAGATCTGTACAAAAACTCTTCATAACTTCTTACAATTTTTATCTTTCTGAAATGGAGGGAACTGCAGGTGGTAAGCGAGAAGCAAAGAGGGGTGTAGAGAATGGAGGTAGAGGTACGAGAGAAGGTGCTTCATTTCCAGTGCTGGCGGACAACCGCATGCCAGGAGATGTCGGTTGAAGACCGTCACGCTGGGGTGGTGCCATGTGATGAATCTTCAGTAACGAACAGCATTGCCAATCTGTTCTTCAGTGTTTAATGCAACCAGAATGCTGCAGTCCAGGAAGGGGATAGTCAATGTCCAGTTCAACTAAAATGGTGGTTCAAAGCTCTTTTTCCTGGCACTTTTTAATTGTTGGGTCAGACAGGGTTTTAAGGGTCAGGCTGCGTTCCAGGACAGGGAAGTCAATGTCCGTTAAAGGTAAAATGATGGTTTTTAAATCTCTACTGATTCTGGGCACTTTTTAATTTGTGGGTTCATGCAGGTTTAAGGGTAATGCAGTTGGTACAAGACAGGGATAGGTGGAATTGTATCGTCAGTTTTTTCCAGTGACTCTTGTTGCCTAATTGTCTTGCCTAAGTGTAGCGTATCCTGTTATTGTTTGGTGGATGTTAATTCCAGACTTCTCCAGCCCTGTTTGGTGTCAAGAATGAGGTGTTTGTTCCTCCTCCTTAGACTTTTATGTTCATCGGCGGATAATCTGTTATCTGGCTATGGATATCCGTCATGATATGGAAGATATCGACTATCGACTCGATAACGATAGTTGACACCAAATCGCTCATCTCTACTCCTGGACAGAACTGGTGTAAATGAGCCATGTTTGTAGGTCGCCTTTCTTTAACCTGCCTTTTCAGCTTTGCCCACAAATTTTCAATAGCATTGAGATCAGGGCTTTGTGATTGATAGCCACTCCAAAAAATCATTGACTTGGTTATCCTTAGGCCACTTGTAACCATTTTGGCAGTAATGTTTAGGGTCATTGTCCATTTGGAAGACCCATTTCCGACATAATCTTCTTTCCTCATGATGACATATATTTTGTGAAGTGGCAACCAGTTACTCTGCAGCAAAAAAAAAACGAAACATGATGCTCCACCCCCGTGTTTTCACAATTGGGATGGTGTTCTTAAGGCTTCCCAACTTCTCTGTTTTACCTCCAAAACATAAAGATGGCTTTTTGACCAAACAGTTAAATTTTAGTTTCATCAGACCACAGGACTGTAGGTTTTTTGTTCATTTGTGCTTTGCAAACATTAGTCTGGATTTTATATGTTTCTTTTGGTAGTAATGGCTTCTTTGGCGGAGGGATAGTGGCCTTTCAGCCCATGTTGATACAGTACTCGTTTCACTGTGGATAATGAAACAATCTTGACAGCTTCCACCAGAATTTGTTGGGAGTTCATAATACACATGTAAACCAAAGCACATTAATCTATGAGACAGAAACCCGTCTCCTTTTCCTGAGCGGTTATGATGGGCTTGACATTCCAATCTTGATTTGTACTGTGTTATAATTGTTTTGTTACAGGATGAAAAAGGCAACCTTCAGGTATCTGGAATTGAACCCATGGAATGATCCCAGACTTGTACAAGTTCATAATTCTCTCTGAATATATTGGCTGATTTCATTTAGGACTTTCCCAGTGTTTCTGATGTGCCTTTAAAAAAATACATCTACAGGTGTGTCTATAATTAACTCAAATATTGCCAGGAGCTTCCAAAGACAAGACATCATCTTATAGGCTGTCCCAAATTGTTTAAAGGATATTATTCCTAGTTGTATGTAAACATTTTGACTTTGCATGAAAGTAATAAAAAATGCCTTAAAAATTTTCTCTCTCTTATTATTCTGGCAATTTGGTAAATATATATTAATTTTGGTTCCGTATTGGGAAAGTTTATTCTGATTTCTGTCAGACAGTTGAGAAAAACATGATATGTGTAATTTATATATATTGTATGTAAACTTCTGCTTTCAACTGTATCTTATTAGAGAAAAATACTTCCTTCTTCAATTATCAGCCTCCTTCCCTACTTACCTGTTCACTCACTTATTAAACACTAAAGAAATCCATCTTCCATAGGGGGTGGGACACAGCTTCAGTGACAGCTCAGGTTACAGTGGCTTGTAGTCTATGGAGAGGGGGGTGGGCAGATAATGAAAGTAAGAGAATCTCACACATGCAAGGCAGCAAGCATGGAGGATATTAGACCGCCAGTATAAGGACTTATTGTATACTGTGGTCTCCAGACACTGAATTGAGGATAAAAACCACGACTATACAGCCAGGAACATCTCTGTGTGTCTTTCTACCTTCACTTCCCTCCATAGACTTCTATGGGCAGCTGTAACCTCAGCTTTAAGTACCACTAAACTGCATCCTTTCCAAGACACTTCTTGTTAGTGATTAATAGTGTTAAAAATAGGCAAGTAAGAAAGCAGGGGACAGGTGGCCAGCATGGTGGCTCATGGGTTAGCATTGCCTTGCAGCGCGGGGTTAATGATTTAAATTAGACGGTGGACAACATTGTAAGGAATGGTATGTTTCAAACCATGTTCATTTGGGTTTTCTTTGGGCACTCAACTTCCCACCACATCAAAAAACCATAGTGATAGGTTAATCTGCGATTTAGATTCTGAGCCTCAATAGGGACAGGGACAATGTTCATATTTGACAATCCTACAGCACAATCGACTATTTAACGATGCTATTTAAATGAATAAAATTAATAAATAAAAGGATTCAATTAAAAGAAGGAAACATGTTACAAAGTTTCTTGCTTGCACTTGTAGCGTGATTTTATAGAAAGTTATTTACAATTGGATGTATGCTTAAAGGAACTGTATCGCTTCCTTACTTCGCTGAGTCACACTTCTCTTTGGCTTCCCACTTCGTGGGTGAATGCAGGGGGTTTCTTCCCCTCCTCAGCTGGATGACATCATCTCCCTTCACTGTGGCCTGGACTCCCCCCCCCTCCCCTCTGAGTCTCATATCACTGTGTCTCTCCCTATCAGTCTTATTTTTTAGAGCTGTATACATACCACAGGCTGCATTCTAATCTAATCTGAGCACTGATCTCCTTCACAAGCTGGAGATGTTATTACAGCTTTCTAAGAACTGCACAAGATCTGGAGTCTGCAGGAGGTGTTTTTTTTTTTTTATAGGCACAGTGGTCAAAACTGTCATGTTTTATCATTGTACAATCTGCTGCAGTCTGGTTTCTGCTAGGTGTGGAAACAGAAAATGCTTCGGCCCTAAAATCTGAGTCAGGACACACAGCTCCGTGAATCGTCCCAAGGGGCCGTTACAGAATGTAAATGAAGTCTCAGCTAGTGAATTGCAAGAAGAGGGATCAGGAAGGGTTAGACCCACAACTGGATATCAGTGTAAATAAAAAACACTAGATAAGGGACATGAGAGAAACAAGGCAGCTTTGCTAATGGGACATCCAATTGCAAAGTTGCTTGTTTTCAAACTGTCCCATTATTTGAAGACCATTTTATGAAACGATAAACACCCTTTAATACAGTATAAGAACCATCATATGTTCATATTTTAAATAGGTTTTTATCTATTTCAGTATTTAGTGTGGATAAACACCATCTGCCATAATTGAAAATGGTTTCAAACCTATAAAAACTCAGGAATTTTGTTCACACAAGTGCACTCTTCTGCATCTGAAAATCTGGTGCTTTCTTTTCACTTTGTGAACTTGGACCTGTAAATAAAAATATATAATTTCAATATTCCATGAGGATTTTATAAAGACATTGACAGCTGTGTTTTGAAACCTATTCTGTAATCATTTAATTGGTGCTCAAAACTAGTAGCAGTGTGTTAAAGAGAATCTGTCACATAGATTATGCCCCCCTTGCTGAGGGCAAAACAAGCTAGTGTCAGACATGATGTTTCTTGGCTGTGTCCTATTTTTTCTTGTTTTAAAGATGCTGGGCGTTTTTGTGTATTTAATGCTTTATGCAGTTTTCAGCCATGAAAAAGTCATTCGAAAGGAGTCATTTCAAAGTGTCAGTTTTTTTTTTCAAACCCGCCCATCTGAGGGCTAGCCCCACCACCTCAACTGTTAAACCTTATACTTTGAATAGGTCAGAAACATGTGAATAACTTTGTGGGTTTGGGGCTAGCCTTTAGGTGGGCGGTGCTAACACATATCATGATTAAGGTTTGAGGGGTGTAAATGCTCTAAAACTACATATATGACAAATATAAGGGATCAGCGACTGGGTACAGCAGGGTCTGTCACTAGCTTGTGCTGCCTTCAGCAAGGGGGGGCATAATCTATGTGACAGGTTCCCTTTAAGGGCTCATGGATATGGCCATATTCTGACCAGGGCCAGTTTTAGGAATACCATGCTGGGCCCAGTTCCTCTATTTCCTACCAGTTAGTGATAGTGTATTATGCCCTAGGAGGTGGCAAAAAGGGAGACGACCCTGAGTGGTGGAGGTTGGGAGTAGTTGTCACGGTACAGGCTTCTCCAGGCTCTCTCTTGGGTGCAGCACTTCAGTGGATTAATAATGCAACTGAGTCATTGGTAGTCTTGACAAGTTCTCTGGGGTACTTCATCTGGTGTATGGTGGGGGTAGTAGTGCAGCCTGGCCGGGACGTATCCAAGATGGTAATGGTTGGTGAAGTTGCGCAGATACATACGGAGGCAATGTAGTTGGTAAAATAATGCCCGTCTTTACTGAAGATGATTAACTTCTAAGCAGCGAAATAACAGGATGCCAGTTCTTATACACAATTCTCCCAATGCACAGGGAAGTGCTCAGCAGAGTTATCAGGGGTCAGGAACTCCTTACCATAGCAGCAATATGGTGTAACTGTTGAGAGTAGTGGTCTGTATCCCACTTGTAGCAGAACTGAAGTGTCCCAGTATATGATGGCAGCCTAAACCTCCTTCTCCTATTGCAGGTTGTGGTTGAGCCTCTGGGATCTGTGGTACTCCACACTGAACACAGCTTTCTTCTTCCTAAGCTACACTCAAACGGCAGTTCTTCATACTAGTCTCCCTCTCCCTTCTCACTACTCACTTCCTAGACTGAGCCCAGCTGTGCTTCCTGTCTCCAACTGCCTCTAACTGTCACTTCTGGAGTGAGACCTCTCCACCCACTTGTCCAGTCAAGAGCTAGGTGTTGAAACACATGGGGCCAAATGTTATCGAAATTCTGTCTAGGTATAAATTCACTTAGTTGCCCATAGCAATCAATCAGAGCGCCCCTTTCATTTTTACAGAGCACTATATGAAATGAAAGGGGCTCTGTGATTGGCTTCTATGGGCAACAAAGTGAGTTTTAGACCTAGACAGTTTTCATACATGAGGCCCGTAGTGTGAGGTGGCATGAAGCTTAGGCCTTGCTGGCACAGGAGCCGAAACAACACTTATCTAAAGATACCCAACATATTACACATAATTGACACATAATAAACAATGTGACATCATGACCCCTGCACTGGGGTATTACAATAGTTAGAGATGGGCGAATTGATTCTAACAAAGTGGAATTCGTTTAGAATTTCAGGAAAACTTCAAGTCTGGAACGAAAGGACGGTACTTTGGGGTACTTGGGTGAACGAAGTGTGCTTTTTGATTGATTAAAATGGCCTGCGAGCAACCCATGGCGTTCATGGGGCAAAGAACTATGGGAGGAAGAAGATAAGGGCATAGCATACATGACATGTGCAGAGGGTGAAGCCAATCAGAGACCGGATTCTCTGTGACGTCCACGCACTATATAAGTCCGGGCGCGACGTGGCAGCTCACACTCCTCTCCATCTGTGCTGATTCAGGGAAAGGGTGCTGCCGCGGCTGATGTAATAGCTCTTATGAAGACTGATTTTTATATACAGGATTTTGTTGGTGGTGGTGTCACAGTTGTCTCAGATACTGCTTTCTCTTAATGTTTTTTTCTGTTTTTTTGGGGGTATTGGATCTGAAGTCCAGTGTTGTGTCCAGTGCAGCTGCATATACATTTTAATGCTTATGCTCACAGCACATTGAACATATCCAAGGGGGATATTAAGCCAGGTTCCTGTTGTATTCATTTAAAGAAACAGCGTTTTTTACCATACAAATACCACTTAATTTTTTTGCTTCATTTCTTTTGCGCAATTTTACATCAGGGGTTAATTAAGCGTTGTTTTTTCTGTTGTGGTGACTCCAAGAAACCGTCTTTTTTTCAACGCCAAAAAATATAAATTTTTCCTGTAGCATATTCACAAGCGGAGGTTAATAAAAAAAAAATTCTTTGTTGTGTAGCGGTAAAATATAGCCATTGTAAAACGCTACAAAGCTAGTAGTTTGGTGGTGTCTGCTCAATTCTTTTGCGACAATTTACTTGCAGGGGGTTAATTAAGCGTTGTTTTTTCTGCTGTGGGTGACAAAAATTAAAACCGTCTTTTTCCACCTGCCAAAAAAATACAATTTTCTGTAGCAAATTCACAAGTAGGCGAAGGTTAATTACAATTTTTTCTCTTGTTGTGTAGCGTAAAAAATACGCCATTGTAACACGCTACAAAGCTAGTAGATTGTGGGCTGCTCAATTCTTTTGCGCAATTACATCCAGGGGTTAATTAAGCGGTTTGTTGTCTGCTGTGGTGACAAAATTAAACCGTTCTTTTTCACGCCAAAAAATTTACAATATTTTCCTGTAGGCATATTCACATATGCGATGGTTAATTACCAATTTTTTTCTCTTTTTGTGTAGCGTAAAAAAAAATATGCCATTTTAACACGCTACAAAGTGTAGTTTGTGGCTGCTAAATTTCTTTTGGCACATTTTACATCCAGGGTTTATTAAGCGTTGTTTTTCTGCTGTTGTTGACAAAAATAAACCGTCTTTTTCACCGCAAATAATACAATCTTTACTTGTGTAGCATATTCACAAGCGAAGGTTAATTACAATTTTTTTTCTCTTGTTTTGTAGCGTAAAAAATATTTGCATTTTAACACCAATTCAATGCTAGTAGTTTGATGGATGCTAAATTCTTTTGCGCAATTTACTTCCTAGGTTATTAAGTTTGTTTTTTCTGCTGTTGGTTGACAAAAAATAAACCGTCTTTTTCACCGCAAAAAATACAAATTTTCCTGTAGCTAAATCACAAGCGAAGGTTAATTACAATTTTTTCTCTTGTTGTGTAGACGTTTAAAAATAGCCATTGTAACACGCTACAAAGATAGTAGATTGTGGTGCTCATTTCTTTTGCACAATTTACATCCAGGGGTTAATTAAGCGTTGTTTATCTGGTCTGTGGTGACAAAAATAAAACCAGTCTTTTTCACCGCCAAAATATACTATTTTCCTGAGCTTAATTCACAAGTGAAGGTTAATTAAACTGTTTTCACTTGTTGTGTAGCGTATAAAAATAGGCCATTTTTAACACGCTACAAAGCTAGTAGTTGTGGCTGCTAAATTTCTTTTGCGCAATTTACATCCAAGGGTTAGTAAGCATTGTTTTTCTGCTTGTGGTGGACAAAATAAACAGTTTTTTTTCACCGCCAAAAAAATACAATTTTCCTGTAAGCATAATTCACAAGCGAAGGTTAAATTACAATTTTTTAGCTTGTTGTGTAGCGTAAAAATACGCATTGTAACACGTCCAAAAGCTAGTAGTAGTTTGTGGGATGCTCAAATTCTTTTTTGCAATTTACATCCGGGTTAATTAATCGTTGTTTTTATGCTTTGGTGACAAAAAGAATACTCTTTTTCACCGCAAAAAATTCAATTTTCCTGTAGCTAATTCACAGCGAAGGTTAATTACAATTTTTTCTCTGTTTGTGAGCGTAAAAAAATACGCCATTGAACACGCTACAAAGCTAGTAGTTTGTGGCTGGCTCAATTCTTTTGCGCATTTTACACATACAGGGGTTAACTAAGTATTTTCTGTAGTTGTACTCAGTAAAAGAGATACTTTTTTTTCTCCGCCACAAAATAAATTCTGTAGGCATTAATTTCATATCCGAAGGTTTAATATTTTAAGCCTGTTTGTGCTTTACATCAGTAAAATACACAGGAGTTTTTAAACGGCACATACAAGTCAATTTTTCATGGCCTTTTGTGGAGCGCAGTTTATGTCCAGAAATGGATTACCCAACTTTGTTAGTGAGGTTCATTTGGAGTCAAATACAGGGTGTTGTGTGTTATTTATCGATTAAGTTATCTTCATCAAAACAGTGTTCTGACATTTTAGCAACTAACTGTATGTCAGACAGAGAGGTGGAAGCTCTTCACCTGCGAGTGGCAGTGACACAAACATTCCTGGAGCAAGGCATAGGTCGCAGCACTGCCAAGGGGTTGTCGCGCCACCAGCAGGGGTCACTCTGGTGTGGAGCCACAACTGGCCGGTGTAATCTAGCTGCCGTGTTGTTTCATGCAACCCAATGGGTTCTTGATTGGTTGACTAGGTCATCCATTCCTCCCAGGTGACCACAGTCTAGACAACCCCAGCCAAGAGTCGGTTTGGGAATGTCAGACACAAACCTTAAATTGGCATGGCCCGGGAGCGGGTCGGGGCCCTCCCCTGTCCTCAACCCGCCTCTGTCCCTCGGGTTCCCTCACCCAGAGATTACTTGTGGTCTGGGTCACCCGCCACTTAATGCGAGGTGAACAATTTGAGGGGGCAGTCGAGGCACTTGGCAGAAAAAGAAAGGGGGCCCAAATTTTCCCCTGCTTTTGCAGTAGACGGAAAGTATAGATGTGGGAGTGGCAGGGGAGGCTGTTGTGAGGGGGTTCAGCCTCTGCATACCAAGCCCCGTGTGGGGGACGCGTGACGATGAAACAAAAATTGATGATAGTAGCCGACCGCCCCGGGGGACCCGGGGTAAGCAAGGGCTTTTCATCATCGTCAGGAGAAAGGGCGTCAGCTTGCGCTTCAGGCAGCGGGCACAGCCCGCAAGTGGGGTTTGTGGCCGTTATCCGCAGAGTACAGCATGTGGGGTCGGGGAGCCAACGGCCACGGGGTGAAAACCCCTTCGCGGCCCAAAAAAGTGCGCAACAGGGGCTCAGCGAGGCAGCGGCGACAAGTATTCCACTCAGTGCGGAGCGTTGGCAGTAAAATCCGCTACTTCGGCAATGTGATAGGCAGTTCTTTTTAAGACACCGGAGACGCCGATATGGGTATAATGTAGATCTGTGGGCAAAAGTTAAGCGTGCCAGGGAGCTAACACATTGGGAGAGCACCACGGCCCCTGCGTCAACAAATGCAGCGTCAACATACGGTTGGCCTGGGGAAACGTGTCCCTCAGATGTGAGGTCCCATCCTGCCGCCGCAGCAGCAGCCAGCGCCAGTGGCACGCATGCTATTGCAGCCAGTCAAGGCTCCACCACCTCTGTAGAAGGGAGCTGTTTCTCTGATCTATTCAAGCAAAAGAAGAGCAAAAAAGCATGCTTGAGAAAGGGGAAAGGGGGGATCTCCTCGAAACGTCGGCTACTCTGTGCAGGACTGCCCGGTCTCCAAGGCAATCTCCATGTGAAACTCTTCAGAGTCAAAGAAAGAACAGTCGGTCTGTATAAACGTTTTTGTACTCATTTTTTTTGAGCCTGTTGTGCCTTCCTAAACATTGGATGATATCATGTGCTTAACCATGAAGTCCTTTTTAATTGTGGATTATAATAAAGACAGTCAGTTTTTATTTAAGTTTCCTGGCACTCTTTTTGCTTTGAATAGGAAACGAGTAGGGTTTGGAGGCCTGGATTGTCCTGAACGAAGGGCTACACAAACAAAAACAAAAAAGAAAAAAGTGGCCGGTCATGTTTAATATAAGTAGCTGTTGCTCTTTGACGATCATCTCCCGGGTCCACATGCTCCTGCTCCCTCGCTACCTCATGGCGCCCAGCATGTCGAGTCAGCGAGGCGATTGCAAAGAGACAACAGTAATGGCGTCAACCATTCCTAAGGTGCAGCAGCTGACCGTGCTCCTGTCCAAGTTGGTTTGGTACTACTGCAGTCCCGTCCCTTTCCAAATGTAGGACTCTCTCTGCACCATTCAGAGAACTAATGGCTTGTGCCGAGCCGAGATGGGAGAGTTCCAAGCCGTAATTTCTTTTTTTCCTCCAAAAGGCAGTACCAGCACTCATAAATATGTGAAGAGAAATGGCCAGTCCTTTGAGCTATCGGTTTTCCAAGGTGCAAACGCAGCGCGGACGTCTGGAGCTGTAAACTATGGTCAGGGCCCGTACATGTCCCTTTAAAACGGCCCCACTGGGTTAAGTGCTTCCTGCCCGGGCACACCAACAACTTGGACCAGGAGTACGGCCGCTATTTCTTCTCCTCCTCCACGTTTTTTCAAACTGCGGGCCCCAGCGCCCAATTTCCATCTCCTCCTCCTCCACCAACCACCATCACACCACCATCCTCATCTCAGCTTCCCACAAGTACTGCTCCATCATACACCAACATGTGTAGGGCACAGCGGGTCCACGCAGTTTCTACACCTGGCTTTCTCGCGAAATACCGAAGTCACACACAGGGGAGGAACTGCTCAACCGCGTCATGCACAAGAATCGATGTGTGGCTTTCCTCCACGCGCCAAGACCCCTGCAAAAGCGGAACCCCATGGTGGACGGACATTGGGAGGAAACTATAGTGTCCAGCGGTGCTGCAAACAACCGAGAGGGGATGGTCCATGCGCCTGCCTGCCCATGGCGCACTTGTCAACCAGTTCAATCTGGTTGTGAAAAGGTTCCTGAAGCCTTCCGACAGATCTTTCAGAAGATTCTGAAAATCGGCCAGGAAAACCTGTGGCATGCACTTTATTTTTCAATTTCGACAAAGCCAGGAAACAACCCTCCTCGAGTTGCAGTGAGAAACGGCCTCCCCCATGCAACACTCTGATATTGCGATTGTTTCCACCCTATGGAATTCCAGCCTGCAACATGTTAGAACCGACTGTATGAACAGGAAAGGGCCATTAAACGATTTTTTGATGATCTAGGCGGACATGAGTAACTCCGCCCCCTGTGTAACTTTGAATTTCAGCCAGTGGCAGCTCATGCGGTGACACCTGCGTTGTTGAGGGCCCATTCGAAGACGACTTTATTTGTCAGTCGCCAGGACTACGGGATGAATAACATCATTTCCACTGCTATTCATGTCCTGGAACAGGATGCTTGAAAAATCTGTCTGGGCAGGGACTGAGATGAGGCGACTACATCTCGCTGCGAACATGAGTCTGCTGGGGACTGAAAATGGAGAGGGAGGGAGGAGAAGTAGATAGGAACCATTGGAGCAGAAAGCATTGTCGTGTGAAATGAGTGGATTTTTCTACCCAGAGACAAGAAGAGGAGGAGCAGGAGAAGCTGGAGAGGTTAGATGAGATGAGGAGATGAGGCAGATGACCCGCAAGCACCGTGGCAGTATGCAGTGGAAGATGGAAGGCAGGGAGCCCCTCGGAGGTACGTTGTGCAGATGGCCCGCAGCCATGCTGATTTGCCTGGCTAGTGACAGCCGAATAGTCAGCAAATCCGTCAAGAGGGGAATTACTTCTGAGCTCGTCCACGCCTATGGACCCTCCCGCTACCAGTCCAAATGGGAGCCTTTCCCAGCTATTGAGAGGGAGGACACACTCAAGATACTAAGGGAAATCCTCCATAGTCAGTTGGCCGCTGCCTATTGCGCATCGTCCCTCCTCTGACGGTCCTGACCCGGGGTTTTCCTCAACAGCTCACTGTACGTACCTAACTGCCCGCGGCTGCTGGGAAGGTGGGGGGGTAAGGAGTCAGTACCCCTAGCTTCCATCAGCAGCAACCTAAGTCTTGAGATCACTGATGAGTCAGCTTTCCTTCACCCCGCCTTAATGAGAGGCCAGTCGCCAGCAGCAGCAGCAGGACGGAGCAGCTCCTAACCAAACAGTGGTGGCCTACATTGACAGCACTCTGCCACCGCCAGTAAGAAGATCCGCTGGACCTACTTGGAACAAGCCAAACTGTGAATGTTGTGGCCTCAACTTTGCCGATTTGCCATTGGAGAATAACTGTCACCTGTCCAGGCCAGTATGTGGCATCAGAGCGGTGTGTTCAAGTGCGACAGGGGCCATCGTTTCCTCCTCCCCAAGGGAGACCCGCTTGTCCACCGGGAAATATGTGGAACGACTGAACCTTTTTGTCAAGATGAATCAGGTGTGGATCCGCCAGGATTTTCCACACAACAAATGCCTTAAGCGTCAGTTCTGGGTTTCACAAACGACTAAACCTGCCCTCAGCCAACTATTCTGATGCCGCCACCCGCCTGAATGCCACACATCTGCTGACAGTTTTCTCCATCTGCCTACCAACATCTTTAACCCAGGGACTGGGTATTGGCCACCCACCTCAACAGTCTGTCATTTGTGCCACTACTATGACTTCAATGCTGCTGCTGCTGTTTGGCTGGGCCGTGACAATTCCACACTGTGTCATTTGCCACTCCTCTGACCTCATGCTGCTGCTGTGTTGTTTGCTGCTGACGGGTCCACCCTACAAACACTGTGTCAATTGTGCCACTGCCTGACCTCATGCTGCTTGCTGCACGACCGCTCCACACTGTGTCATTGTGCCACGACTGTGGCCTACTACTGTTTTTGCCACGTATCCAGAATGTTCCATGTGTCCACTCTGACCTCATGCTGCTGCTACCCGTGACCTCCACCTCTCTGTCATTGTGCCACCTGCTGTGGCCTATTACCTCCTGTTTTGTTTTTGCACCCTCCAGAACTGTCATGTGCCACTCAACTGCCTGTACCTTCATGCTGCGTTTGCCGTGCCTCCATACTGTGTCATTGTGCCACTCCTGTGGCCTAACTACTGTTTTTGCCCACCCACTCCCAGAATGTGATTGTTTCCCCACGCGCCGTGGAGACCCTCCCTGCTCTGCTGTTGTGACCCTCCACACTGTGTCTTTGTGCCACTCTGTGGCCTACTACGTTTTTCTTCCACCTCCAGAATGTCATTGTGCCACTGTCTACCTATGCTGGCTGCTGTCCCGTAACCCTCCACACCTACTGTGGTCCCATTGTGTGCCACTCTGTGGCTACTCCTGGTTTTAGCATACACCAGAATGTCATTGTGCCACCCTGACCTCATGCTGTGGCTACCGTGACTCTCCACCTCTCATCTGTCCCATTGGGTGTCACTCTGTGGGCCTACTACTGTTTTGCCACCGCTCCGAGAATGGTCATTGTGCCACTGCCTGACCTCATGCTGCTGCAGCCATGCTCTAACACCCTGTTGTCATTTGTGCACTCCTGTGGCTATACTGTTTGTTTTGGGCCACCTCCAGAATGTCATTGTGGCCACTGTCTACCTCATGCTGCCTGCTGTTGGCGTCTTCCCGTGACCTACACACGCTGTCATTTGTGCACTTGTCTGACCTCATGCTGCTGCTGGTGCTACTGCCGTGCCCCCTACACAACATCTGTCATTGATGCCACCTGTCATGACCCTCATGCTGCTGCTGTTGCTGCTGGCCATGACCTACACACTGTGACAATGTGCCACTTGTGGCCTACTTCTCCTGTTTTTTTTGCCACCTCTAGAATGGTCCATTGTGCCACTGTCGTGACCTCATGCTGCTGCTGTGGCTGCTGCGTGACCTACAACACTGTGCCATTTGTCCCACTCTGTGGCCTACTCCCTGTTTTTATAATACCACCTCCAAGAATGTCATTCGTGCCACTGTCTGACCTCATGCTGCCATTTTGCTGCGTGACCTACACAATGTGTCCTTTGTTGGCCACTGTCTGACCTCCAGCTGCTGCTGTGGCTGATGCCGTGACCTTACACACACTGTCCTTGTGCCACTGTCTGAACCTCAATGTGCTGCTGCTCTGTGGCTGCTGCCATGACCGCTACACACTGTGTCATTGGTGCACTATGTGGACTACTTTCTGTTTTTTTGCCTCTACACTCTAGAATGTCACTGTGCCACGTCAGACCTCATGATGGCTGCTGCTGCTGTTTGATGGCCGTCAACGTTCCACACTGTTCATTGTGCCACTCTTTGACCTACTCCTGTTTTTGCCACCCGTTACAGATGTCATTTGTGCCACTGTCCTGACCTCATGCTGCTGCTGCCCGAGAACCTACACACTGTGTTCATTGTGCCACAGTCTGACCTCAATGCTTCTGCTGTGGCTGAATTGCCCGTGACCTACACACTCTGTCATTGGTGCCACTGTCTGACCTCATGGCTGCTGCTTTGGCTGCTGCCCATGACCAACGACACTGTGACATTGTGCCACTATGTGGACTACTTCCTGTTTCACATTTGTTGCCACTTCTAGAATGTCACTTTGCCACTGTCTGACCTCATGCTGCTGCTGCTGTTGATGCCGTTAACTCCCACACTTGTCATTTAGGTGCCACTCTTTGGCCAACTCCGGTTTTTTGCCACCTCCAGAATATCATTGTGCCACTCTTTTGACCGTCATGGCTGCTGTGGGGGCTGGCCGCCCGTCAACCCTCCACACTCTGTCACTGATGTTGCCATCTGAGCCCTCAGCTTGTTTTTTTCCAGGTGTCGTTTGCCATGAATTTATCAGGCTACATCCGGCTTCAGTTTTTTGGTCGTTTTGCCCTCTTAAGTGCCTAGGGAATTTATAGTGAAGAAAATTCTAAGAGCGTCGGCAGTCATGTGCGTGCCCATACTAAAACACAACATTTATGAAGACCAAACCAAGCTCCCTCTGCATATTTAAGCATGGAAACAACGTTCTACCAGCCCCTGCGGGCTCTATGCAGCCTGGAAATAGCGTTTTTTTTTAACGTGATTCGCCCAAAGATAATTCGGGACGAAGTTATTTTTGTCGGGAAATTCGGCGAAGTCACCGAATCAAATTTTTGAGAAATTCGCCCATCTCTAGTCACAACCATTCTACCAAGGATGGCGATCCCGAGACCTAAGCCGGATCCACAGGATGAACCAAGACGGCGTCCAAGCGCTAAGCGAGTGCTTACATCTAGCACTTTTAATATCTATGTCCCAGGACATTTCAAATATTTAAATTTATGCAACAAACAGGCCTGTTCAGATAAGTAACCATACATAACACAAGCAATTAGATTTGAATCAAGAAATTAGTGTACAAGAGTGTTTGTGCATTTCCTTTTTTCTGCATAAGGAATGCAAATGAATAAACTCGGTAACGATTAGTTGTTACATTTTCCAATTGCTTTTTATAATTACATTTTCCTTTCTGACATTGTAGAAGGTGACCATAAAATTGCATTTGTTCTAAGCGGACCAACACATAATTTTATATATAGACTCCTGAATGATAAATTCTGTTAATGTGTAACTGGAAAAGCGACTTCATTTTATACTTTAATGTAATGTTTAAGAGAACATTTTCTAGTCCTAGAAATAACTTTTTTAAATGGATTGTTTGATGCTGAGGGTCTATGAACTGCTTAAGCCAAATCAGTGAATAAAATGCCACATTAGACAAAATAATCTTATTAAATGTTGTAATGCCTAGTGGACATTTTTGGTTTGTTATGAGTGTAAAAAAAGATCACTAAAATGTGGGGAAAAAAATCTAGATTCTATTTCAAATGTAATAAGCACATTTGACAAAATACTGAAGATGTAGATATTCTCATGAAGACAACCCTTCTTACTTTTAAGGTTATGTTCACACAGCATTTTGTATCTAAAAATCGCATCCAAAAGTTCTGCATTAATTGGATCCAAAACGCATCCAACACGCAGCTGCGTGTTTGGATGCGTTTTGGCTGCAGCAGGATCGCACCCTATAGTTTTAAATAAGGTGCCTGCTGCGTCTTTCGGATCAAGAATTGACAAGTCGATTCTTTGAATGGATCCGAAGGATACATCAGAAAGACGAAAGTAAACACTAGAGATGGGCGAATTGATTCTAACGAAGTGGAATTCGTTTAGAATTTCAGGAAAACTTCGGTTCGGACCGAAGTCGAACTTTGGGGTACTTCGGGTGAACGAAGTGTGCTTTTGATTGATAAAATGGCTGCGAGCACATGGCGCTACATGGGGCAAAGCACTCTGGAGGAAGAAGGGCATAGCCGCATGACATGTGCAGAGATGAAGCCAATCAGAGACCGGCGGGATTCGTGACGTCACCGCACTATATAAGACCGAGCGCGCCGCTGGGAGCTCACACTCCTTCACTGTACTGACAGGGGAAAGGGGCGCTGCGGGTGATAGCCTTTCTGAAGAACTGATTTTTATACAGGAAATTCTGAGGGGTGTC
>JAODAL010057926.1:0-22390 GCA_025379985.1 Phyllomedusa bahiana | reverse complement strand
CTTTCCTTGTGGGAAGGTGATGGAGGAGCTCTGGCTGGCAGGTGTGGAGGCCTCTTGGCTGGGAAGGTGATGGAGCAGCCTCTGGCTGGGACAGGTGATGGAGGCAGGCTCTCTGGCTGGGACAGTTGATGGAGGCGCTCTCTGGCTGGGACAGGTGATGGAGGCAGTCTCTGGCTGGGACAGTTGATGGAGGCAGTCTCTGGCTGGGACAGTTGATGGAGGCGCTCTCTGGCTGGGACAGTTGATGGAGGCGCTCTCTGGCTGGGACAGTTGATGGAGGCGCTCTCTGGCTGGGACAGTTGATGGAGGCGCTCTCTGGCTGGGACAGTTGATGGAGGCGCTCTCTGGCCGGGACAATTGATGGAGGCGCTCTCTGGCTGGGACAGTTGATGGAGGCACTCAAGGTGAGTAAAATTTATTTATTTATTTATTTATTTTTTATTTTTTTTAATCTGCAACTTTATTGGAACAGATGTATGAGACAGGTGTATGAGACAGAGTCTGCCTGGAATGCAGGGTCTGCTGTGGAGTGTCTGTTTTTTTTTTTTTTTTTTTCAGGGGACTTGCTGCAGCGGGAGGAAATTGCAGGCTTATATATATATATATATAAGAATATATATTTTCTACAGTGAATGTTTAGTGACAATGCAGCTTTGCTGTACGTATTTACAGTGTGTGGAAAAACTGTGTAGAAGAGAAAATAATGAAGAACAATAAATGCAGCAATATATATATACATATTGTAATGCCTCGCTTGTGTTAGGACACCATCTTGGACCGACGTGGGGGTCCTTTGGTAAAACGGTTATGGCACTCTGACACCAGGTTTAATGTGAACACTGGCCTCAACCGGCTTTATTACTCCAGTACATAACATAAAACAAATACACAAAATAAACCCTTAGCCGTCTAGCCACTACCTGAACATGTAAAGTCCCTCTGTACACGTGATCTGGACCTAACGTCTAGCACCACCAATACACTACAGTGCAGTCACCGTACCCGATACCGGCGGCTTTCCTCAAACCTTAGGGGAAGAGCTTACTCTTACTGGCTCCCCTGTTGCTCCAAACTTCAGTCTGGAAACCACACACCCCTGATCACCTGGAGTGCATTCGCCGGACAATCATGCAGAAGAGTGGCTCTGGGCAGATCCATTTCCCACTTGTTCCTGTTGCCGATTGGCAGGCCTTTGGGTGGGATAAGTGGGATAGCTCCTACAACTTACACTTGGGAAACTCTGTGGTTTACCTGGATGTGAGGGAACATCAGCTGGAAGGGTGGAAGCCTGATTTGTGGAAATAAAAGGTTATTCATAAGCTTATCAGCGCCAAGGATGTTTTGAAGTCTGTTCCAGGGCTCCGTGATGCAACTGATTTGCTGATCTGTAAAAATGTGGCTTAATGCAGGTTAATCAATGGACAGAAGAATATGGCGTGGATGGCCATTAAGCGGGGACTTAAGGTCTATTCAAAATGCAGTAATACCCGCGGTGCCCCTTTGTTGAGTAAACATTTTATCAACTCTTTTGGGAGTGCCCTTTTGTGTTTGTTGGATGCCCTGGTTCATGAACTCAAAGGCTTGGTGCCCAGAAGAAGCCTTTCACATGATTCCGTGCCTTATGGTCTTTTTCCTATGATACAAACTATTAAGGCCATCCAGGAGACCTGGTGCCTTATGAGTTGCTTTAAGGATGCTATCTGGAACTCAAGAAATTGCCTAGTCTTGCAGAAGGAGAGGATGTCGGTGGCTGATCCATAACCTACTTAGAGCTTATTCCATCCTAAATGGTCCAGACAAGGGTGAGGATTAGTCCCTGCCCAAATGGACTTGTGCAACGGGAGACTCCCAGAATGCAACTTGCTTGTGGTGGTGGCTGAGGTGCAAGAGGGTACAAAATTGTCAGGCAGGGACAGGCAGAAAGGTCAGAGCAGACAGCAGGCAATTTAGTCAGGAGAACAGGATGAGGTGTGGTACACAGGAATAACAAGGAAAGCTTAGTAACTCTCTCTCTAACAACACCAAAGGACTGGCAGAGTGCAGGGAGCAGAAACAGGGCATAGGGTCAGCCCCTGGTGATTATCCAATCACCGGCATGCTGGCCTTTTAAATTTCACAGAGCTGGCACAGGGAGGAGGACCACAGCTGAGCAGGAGCATGGAGGGGTGAGTACATTGCGACCAGATGGGGCAGAGCATGAGCACGCCTGCGACCATGCATGGCAGCCACGGCACGGCTCGTGACAGCCTTCTAGTCTATAAAGCTGATTGCAATAACAGATAGGGAGCACTTGTGGCTTGGTTAACAGTTGCAAGAAAAATATTCTGCAGTGAACACTAAAAAAAGTGGTTTAATAGCTAATTAAGTCACATTTTTGCACAAACACAGTGGAGTATATTTATTATAGCAATAAAACCAGAATTCTGATGCAACATGTGGCAAAATAATGATGTACCACATTTTCACCACATTTATTATGTGTTTTAGATAGTTTCTAGACTCTTCTGCACCTCATCTGAAAAAGGGGTGTGGCTCTTTAAAAAGGGGCATGGCTTAGTGTGCAATGTCCTATGCCAAAAAAATAAGCCAACATATTAGTGGCATAAAGTAAGTCAACTAATAGACGATGTTAACTGTGATAAATCTGTCACTGTCTAGTCTAAGTTTTTGGATCCTCTGCCACAGAGGTGTGACTGGACCTGTATAATGACAGGCACGACTTATGCCCAATGAAACCCATTGACTATAATAAGGTCTTTGGGGTTTCTGCACAGTGTCTGCTATTTTCCCGTCATTTTAACAGATTCTGTATGGGGGTTCCAAAAAGAACCTCCAATGCAAATATGAACCAGCTCTTACATTGTCTAAGTATTAGACAGTATTGATAAAGCTGTCCCAATGTAACTAAATAAATAAAACACAGTTAAACTGTTCATGTCCTTAAAGGAGTTGTATCATTACATTAAATGGTCTTCAGAATAAGGGGACAGTGAAAACAAGCAACTTTGCAATTGGATGTCATTAGCAAAGCTGTCTTGTTTTCACTGTCTCCCTTATCTTTGTTTTGTGTAAACACTGTTCCCCAGTGGCGGTCGGATTCCACCTCCTTTCATTTCATTGTCTGCCGGCTCTACTAATTTACATTCTGTCTGGCCCCCGGTCCTATTCACCGGAGCGTGCATTCCTGCCTCTCTCACGCCGAATAAGGGGCTGGCAGCTTTTCACTCTGCACAGCCAGCAGCTGCACGGTAACTCTACAATAAGAAAACAGCAGAATTGTGCTCGGTGCCTAATGCTGCTGCATGTAAACATAGAAAGGAGACAGATCTGTGCTGCTCTGGATGAGTTCCTAGAAGACTGGATTCAACTGTAACAAACCTCCAGCTGTAAGAGGAGAAGAGATCAGTGCTCTGAGTTCATAGAAGACTGTCTAGACTGAATGCAGGTCTGTGGTATGTAAACAAACAGTTCTTACAAAATAAGACTGCATAGGGAAAGGAACGACACAGTGACGTGGACTCAGACAGAGGGGGGGGCAAGAGCAGGGATGTGCTATCCCGTCCCACTGATCTCAAACAAACACACTGACTTGGGAGCGAGCATGAGCAGTGAAGGGTGGGGATGATGTCATCCCCTACAGGTAAGAAACACCCAGCTGGAAGGAGAAGAAACGCCCCTGGATTTGAAGAGCTGAGAAACTAAAAGTACAATGAAACAGACAAACTGATGAAGTGATAAATCCCCTTTAAGTGAGCATCATAAGGAAACATCCACAGTGCAAAGAGAAAAAGTAAATGAATCCCTGAGATTCATTAGATCAGGACTCTGACTTAACCATTTCAAAACATAAGTCCTTTTTTTTAACCATTGTATAGTTGATTTACTTTAGCTGTTCTATTGCATCGCCACGTGTCTTTTCAACTAGAGGTCATGGAGTGCTGTCCTTACATTCTCTTTGCAGTCACTAAGGGAATAGTTTTCTAAGTGTCCAAACCCTGGGGCAGTAGTATAGCACAAAATTATCATGCTCGCTCTACCATATGTCACAACTGGGATGAGGTTTTGGTGTTGGTGCATAACAATATTTTTGTTGTGGAAAAAAAACTTCCACTCTTGTGTCATCTATTCATGGAATATTTTCCCTCATGCATTGTAGAACATCCAGATGTTCTTTAGGAGATTTTCATGGGCCACAATATCTTTTTTGGACAGCAGCATTTTCCTCCGCAGAGGGGATGGCTGTCTATCTACTGCTATTTTGTGTATGTGTATGGCAAAATTTATCTTTTCTATTGCTACTACTTAGTATTTAATACTGAACAGATACTAGAGACCCATAAATCAATTACTTGAGTTGGAAAGAGAAACATCTACAGCTCTTCAGAATGAAGGTCTGTTTCACTTTTTGATATGCTCATGGATATGTTACTTGCAAATAGGTGTATTTGAGAAGGCAATGGAAAAGCTAAGTGCAAACATATCCCTATTTGCTCTTAACAGCAAACACAATTTGGCGAAAACAAGTTAAGGAGCTGCACAGGCTTCAAATGTATCCTTAGCCTTAAAGAAATGGGCATTTTTAATGTGATAATCTCATTGTTTCTCACGCTGTTACTCAAATTGCTTCTCTGATAATATCTCTACTAGAGAAAAACATTACCACTGTACTACATTGCCCATAACCTGTATGAACCAAAAGGGTCATTGAAACAAAAAGTACAAGGGCTTTAACATTAGGCCAAGTATGCATTAAATTAGTAAAAGATGCCAAGTAAAGGGGGACTTCATGCAGACAGGGGGTAAATCATATATTGATGTAGCAGGAATTTAGCCATCTGAGTTTAGAATGTTCTATAATAAAGGAAATAGTTAAATAAAATGTAATTACTTTTCATTTTTGTCCTTATTTAAAATAGCTTTTATACTAAAAAATATACTCATTTGCTTCAGACATTCATTGCAGTAACCTAAAATAGGTAAGATTGTGAGTAAAAATTTCACTACAGTCAACCAGTACTGTCCCCAAAACTATTCGACAGAAAGCATATAGTGGGATCCCCCCAAAAAGACGTGGAGTCCCCCCGGGGGGAGGGAAAAAATAGACATTCCTTTTGTCATTGCCAAAAAATCCTCAGTTTCTTAGGAACCACATGGGGGTACCCTGAAACCATTTACCTTAAACTTCCTCCCCTTTTATTAAGTTTTTGAAGAATTAGATAGTGGTCTGACTTCCCCCCTTTCCCTTACTTTCCCCCGTCATCTGGTCAAGATGATGAGCTTTCCCCGCTCCCCATCCCCTCCAAACGATCCCCTCCTCTTAAAACACCCGTATAAAAATTCTCTTAGCAGGGGGTTTCTAGATTCATTTGGGTCGAAAAAAGCAAGAAAAGGAAACTCCAAAATTTATGCCCCCCAGGGCATGCGGGCGGGATAAACCTCCCCGAAAAAGGAGATATAAATTGGCTGGTCCCGCGACATTGGTGGATGGGTGGGGGAAAATATTCTTTCAAAAAACAGGTTGAGTCGCTTCTGGCGGTCCATGGGACCGCGGCCCCATTCCACGAAAATTTCGCGTTTACCCAAAGCCAATTGTCCCGCTTATTTATGCGAGATACCATTGCAGCATGGAAAGTGTGTCGAAAAGCTTTTTAACCTGCCGGCCATGTAAGTAAGCATATGCCCCCTTTTCAGGGCACCCCGAGCTCCCAAACCAGGTGGGTAACCCCCCCTACTAATTGGAAACGAAGGGGTTCAAAATGAAGCATTTTCGATAGAGACCGCAATAAATACTGGCCATTTTCGGACCTGCAGAAGAAATTTGGTATCCCTAACTCCCATTTCCTAACATACTACCAACTGCTAAGCTTCCCCTAGTGAACAAGGGAGTGGGGGCTGAATTCCAGGAACAAGTTTGACAACTTTTTGGACCCAAATCGGGCGGTACTCCCCTGTCCCTTTGCTTTATGATGGCTAGGGGCCCAGGGTGTATGGGTGGGGAGGAAAGGTTGTTTTTTTGGGAAAAGGGAAATTTCCCCCTGTTGCGGGGAAAATGTATTTTTGGGGGTGGTTGGTCAAAGGTATGCAAGGCAGTAGTTAACGGGGATGGGGGAGAATATTTCAAGTTCATGCATGGCCTTTAATGGATTCAACCTTCCCCCTCATCCCCCAGTCCCTAGGGGTTCATGCCCAAAAGCTCCCCCCCGAAAAGTGACCTCCCACATGGAATGTGGAGTTGTCCGAGGTACAAACTTTCTGGAAGAGCCCAATCCAGGTTCTAAGGGATAAGGGCATGTGGGGCTACCCCCGCCCCGGCAAGCTGCTCTTCCATGACTTTTAAAAACCCTACCAACACACCCTTCGGTCTTCACATAATAAATTTGGCAGTAAAAAATGCCTACTAAAAAATTGGTGGGGCCCACATATACCCGGTCTCTCAGTACTAGGAGTGGTTTTAAAAAATATATGGAAGCAGAAAGGGTGGAAACGGAGCTACCCAAAACCCAAAAAAAAGGAGAAATTTTTTTACTAAATGGAAAAATTTTTTTTTCTCCCCACTTTTTAGATGAGGAGGAAATCGGTTTTGGTGACCCCCTTTTAAAAGCAAAAAGTGGATTTGGAGGGGGGCTGAGGGGTACACGGGGAAGACAAAGGATCCGAGCGGTTGAGAGAGGGGGAGAAAAAACCCGCTGAGACGGAGGCCACACTGACCCCGAAGGGGGTCAAAACCTTGGGGGTCCAAGCATGGGCCCGAATGAAATTGTTCGGGTTTACTTTAAAAAAGGGGGCCTTTAAAATTCTCAATGGGGAAGTAAAAATTTCGGGGGCTCATGGTAAATTTTTTTTTCCTTTTTTTTTTTTTTTTTTTTTTTATATTTCTAAAAATTTTTTCATGTTTCTTTTGTTTTTTTTCCCTTTTGGGTTTTAAATTGGGTTGTCGGGTTTTTTTATAGACAAATCCCCCTAAAAGGGTTTGGTTTCAAGTTTTGCCCCCCCCCCCTCCCCCCCCTCCCCCCCCCCCCCCCTTCCCCCCCCCCCCCCCCCCCCCCCCCCCCCCCCCCCCCCCCCCCTAGCCCTTAAATTTCCTTTGGGGTGTCTTTGATCCTGCAAGGGTTTTTAAACCCAATCCCCTACACGGGGGTTTGACTTAATTGACGACTACAGGATTTGAGAACTCTTACTTTGAAAGGGTTTTTTGCAAAATCATTTTTCTTTTTCACTGTAGAAAAGGAAAAAAAAAAAGGGGGAAAAAAATAGTTGTCCGGCATTGATAGGGAAAAAAAAATTTGTCTGTATTTTTTGAATATGATTCTCAAAACCTTTTTTTTGGGAAAGTTGACACCAAATTTATCTTGCAAAACCAATAAAAAAATTTTAAAAAAAAAAAAAAAAAAAAAAAAAAAAAAAGAAGACTGTGGAGAAATTTTGTAAGGGAAAAGGGTTTCCCTTTTTTGGGTTTGAAACTGGTTTTGCCAAATTATGGGGGAAAAAATTTGGGTTCAGAATGTCCCAACCTGAAAAAGTTTTTCCCAATTTTTTATCCCTCCTCTAAACCCCCAAAGCTGACCATAGCCCCTTCCCTTAATTAGGGTTTTAAAGGGGGTTTAAAAGGCTTTTTTGGGTTGATGTGCTTGTTAACATTACTTCAGGCCTCTTGGCAACTGTCCAACGTCACTTCCAGTACCCCTAGGAAGTGATGCCGGACATTAGTAAAGCTGAAGGGTGAGTTAATTCCTTAAAACACCTAAAAACTCTTACAGATCAAAAGAAAAATTCCTAAAACAATAATCTTTAATAGATATGCATTAAAATAATTATCCTTTATATATAAAAATGGGCACACACATATAGACGCTATAAAAAAATGCAACAGTATATGTATAAAGTACCTGGTGTATTCAGTACCTAAATACAAAAGCAAGTGGACAATGTCTAGCTAATCACAGCAAAAAAGACATTGTACCAAATACCTATTAGCAGGGAGAAGTGCCCCTATAAGAGGGAGGAAAATGTGGTCAAAAACTCACGGTTCTGAAGACCTTGTCACAGTAGACTCCGTTGCCCCATTGGACCAGTATATACCATATAATAGAAAAAGCACTATCGCTATCACTATACTAGTCCTATCCAGATAGAGCACTCGCCCCGAAAAGGGCGACCCCACCTCTCGGCGACTCACCCTAACTAACTAAATTATACAGTAACGTACATAAAGAACACAGACATAACTCCCGACGCGTTTCCCCAAGATATGGTTCACCAGGGGACAACAATTATACATCTGTGATGAGAGACGATGATGGTCCAAGTGATGGCATGATGAGACTAAAAACTCTTACCCTAATTCTAAACCCAGGGTTAGGGTTAATTGTTTGGTAATTTTTGCTACCATTTGATTGAGGCTTACCCGAACTGAAACAGTTAGACTTGGGTCGAAGTTGACATCAACCCAAATTTGAAGCACAACACTACTTCGGAGTCACCCGAATCCTCTAGACTAGGTAGCAGCTGATGGTTTCTTTTATTCTCTGGAGAGGTCACCACCGCTTTCTGCCTGGATGAAGAGATATTTGTACGCTGATACCACAGGATTGTGAAAGGGTTAGCTCATGGTCCAGTGGTCATCTTCTAAAACAGGCTTTCTATGCTTTTCATAAAACTCTAATTATGACTTTTTCAGATGAATGTTGAAAATCACTTGGACAGAACCGATCGATAATTCAGAAAAAATGACCCAGTTCAATTAAGTACAAGATGTTAAGCGAAAAGTCTAATTGAATGAATCTCCAGCTGCCTGATAAGCCAAGCAATTGGTATAGTAGATACAACGATCGGTTCTGATCTAATCTTCTGAAGTGACAAGAGCGGCTGTGTGCAAAACACAATTGTGTTTGTACTGCAACATGTCCTCTCTGTTAGGAATAATAAGAAACAAAGGCTCGAGAGCGGGTTTTGTTCTCTCTTGTGTGGGGAACAATGGGCTGAGTAGTAATGTGAAGCTGACGATTTTCTCCATCTGCCATTTGTAGTGAGCGTGTGTTTATGTGTACACAGGTGCTCAACTTTCATGTCCGCGGCACACACCTCTCTATCCACACTAGAGTGGATTACATGTCAACCTGTGCTTCTGTATTGGCAACTTGTTACATATACAAACTCTCACACTCTATGAGTCTTTTATAATCCATAATGGAGAATATGTTAATTTATAGTCACCAAACCTTAAAAATAGATTGCTGTTAAATTGTCCTACCTCAGGCATGGATGAGGACTTTCCTAAGACGGCCACAACCCAGCTCCTGTGGGTCCTTCCCATAACATCAGGAAAGCTTTTCTAAATTGGGGTTTAGAGTTTTTTTAGGCCTTTCCATGGTTAATTTAGCTATCCCCTGTGCATCCAAGTACATTGCTGCTAACATCATTTCCACTAAGAAGTCTCTTCCGGCCTAATGGAACCAGAACTGACACTGGAGCAGAAATTATGTCAACAGCAGCACAGGGAGGTAACTTCACTCTCTAAAGGCCTAAAAACCCTAATCTCAATTTAAGGTTAGGCTTATGGTTAGAGATTATTTTTTTGCCAATTTATTTCAAATTTCAATATAGGCCAAAAGCACAATGCTACAAATGGGTTTTTCAACCCCCTCAAATACCTTGGCATGGGTACAATTGCTACCTCTACACTGTTCATAGCTATTCTCCTAATGGAATCCAGTTCCATTTTTTGGCGCTAAATATACAGCCATATTACAGCTACGTGAATGAAGCCGAACATGGACCATGTCACGTTTACTGGCCGCAAAGCCAGAAACGGCCAGGTACAGGAGATCCACAGGGCCCACCGCGGGCAGAGATGGCAGTACTCGCGGCGGGTAGCCGAAGTGCAGGACACAGGTGACGGATAAATGGATGCAGTAGCTGTTTAATGGAAGCACAGTCCCAGGGTGATAACAGATACACAGCAGGAATAGCTGACTGGTGCAGCGACAGGATAAGGTGCGCTGGACAGCGCCGAGTAATGCAGACGTTTAGACAGAAGCTTAGCAGACACTCTGGAAACCAGGGGGTTAACAAGACAGCAGCTTAGCAGCAGAGGTCTAGCTCTATGGAAGCACACATACAAACTGACCATACTAAATGGATCCCGCCGGAGTGACTCTACCTGACCTGGTAGCGGTAATCAACCGTCATGGCATGCACCTGGAGCAACTCTTCCAGAAGCTACAGACAATTTCCGCACATCTGGATGAAGTTGCGTCTGCACGGGGACCTACGCCAGCTCTGCTACCTGCAGTATCTCCGCCTCCTGCTGCCATGTTCAGTCCCAGCCTGCACCTGCCTCTGCCTGCCCGTTACGACGGAGATCCCCACACATGTCGCGGATTCATCAACCAGTGTATCATACACTTCGAAGTCCTGGCACACCAGTTTCCATCCGATAGAGCAAAGGTGGCGTTTATCATCAGCCTACTCGCAGGTGAAGCTCTGGCCTGGGCCTCACCCCTCTGGGAGAGAGGGGACCCGCTGACAGGGGACATCCAAGAATTTCTGGTCGCCTTCCGGAAAATTTTTGCACAACCTGGGCACAATACCTCCGCGGTATCTGCTCTGCTAAGTACCTGTCAAGGCGATTCTTCTGTGGGCCAATATGCCATCCGGTTTCATACCCTGGCTTCGGAATTTGCTTGGAACAACGAGGCCCTTGTTGCAGCCTTCTGGGGGGGCCTCACTTGGCGCATCAAGGATGAACTGGCTGGTCGTGACCTACCAAGTAACCTGGACGACCTCATTGCTCTAGCTACCAAAATCGACATACATTTTTCTGAAAGAGACCTAGAGCTTCGCCAGCAGTCACCGCCCTTCCGTCCTCGCAAGCCTTCGCCTCGCCGTGTACCTGCACCAGTCAGCTATTCCTGCTATGTAATCTGTTATCACCCTGGGACTGTGCTTCCATTAAACAACTGCTGCATCCGTTTATCCGCCACCTGTGTCCTGCACTTCGGCTACCCGCCGCGAGTACTGCATCTGCGCCCTGAGGATCTCCTGTACTTGGGCGTTTCTGGCTTTGCGGCCAGTAAACGTGACAGACCATGATATGTACTGGTACTGCATTGGTCATATCTATGAGCTTTCCCTAATTGCACCAAGTTGGTCCTGAAAAATCAAAGTAAGGTTAAAAAGTCTATCCAGCGCAATGTTTTTTTTTCTCCAGTGTTGATCCAGACTATGGAGTCTGCCATAACTCTGCTTTTACTGTATATAAGCCAGATTCGTGGGGTATTGTTGTATAGCAACTTTAGGATTGCGAGCGGTGTTCCCAACAGTGGCACTCAACCACTTCAGAACTCATCACATTTGATAAAAAGTGCATTCTGATAAGAAAAAAAAACCTTGTATTTGACATTTCCTTTGTACTTAAGGTGCTTGCTAGACTTTGTTAGCATTGCGATCCCAAAAACATTTACCTGCCCCAACCATGTTAGTCTCACATAACTCTTGCTGTTGTGGAACCCTTCTTAGTTTTGTTTCATGAGCTGCTCTGTAACTTTTGGAGTATTAAAGGACAATCAAAGACCTTCAGTTCAAGAATAAAATGCCCAAGCACCTCTTCAAGTGACAGTACGTCTTGCTGTTCCATATTTAGCAGCTGATTGCATCTTCAACCACTGAGCCACGGAAACTAATTTATGTCTATGTACCTTAATGTTTATTTAGTAAAATACAACCCCACTCATGCATATAATGCCTTCTAGATATGGATTATATGTAGGTATGGAACAAAGTAATTCCATTTACATTATTACTAATTGGAAAAATGTATTTGGTAGCCAACCTTTTTGGTTTTTAACCTGTGTGTTATTGATGAGTGCCAAGGTACCACTATATTTAGTTATCATGCACCATACACCTTCAAAACTAAGGCCCCTTTCAGTTGCCCAATGCAGGTATATGTCAGGATTTTGTGAAAAAGGTATTCCACATCTATTACAGCATAGCCATAGTAGTATACATTAACTTGAGGGAAACAAAAGTGTAGCCTTCCATCCTTTTGAGTGTGAGAAATAAAACATATACCACTTAGAAATTGACCAACATGTAGTCAAAAAGAGGTTTTAGTCAAAAAGAACTTTTTGGCCATGCTACAGCATAAATCAGTATATCATGATGTATATGGGTGACAAACAGCTGAAATGTGATGTGACTTGAGCCTTACACTTACTATTACTTATAGATTGCCTTTTTTTTATCAGGTATAAATGATTGTAAAGTGAATAGTACTGAATATGAATATTCCTGACTAGATATGAATCATCCTAATTGATAAATGGGAATCTTATCCTATGTGTGACTGCATTTTGGGCAATGAATTAGGCAATGTGACTTATGCCCATGAAGGCCCATCAATATTTCCCATATATGTATCATTACATAAATCACCAGATGAGCAGCATATCCAGGGAATAAAAATGTTGTAATAAGAATGAGTGCCAGCAGAAAGGAAAAATGGTCCAATTTTCCTCCAATATGCAAAAAACAGAGTAACTGTCGCACTCCAATGGATGTAAAGAAACATCAATAAGATTTAATGATGCATGTCCAAAACATAGTGCAGTGTTTCAGCTCCACACCAAAGCCAGTTTATTTACCTCCATCATCTTCCTAAACTCCACAATTTATAGTTGATGGGGCGGTAGATGGATCCCCTTGGATTACACATGCACTGCTGTTCTGATGCGGCCACTATTTACATACATTACTCCCAAAAAGTTAGGGATATTTGGCTTTCAGATGGAATTTATGGAAAACACTAGTGGTATTTTATCCTGACAGTAGGTCATGCAAGTCACAGCAGGCAATGTTGATTTTCGCATCTCAAACTATTTAATGAAACAAAAGCCAACAACTGTGGAGGGTAAACATCATAAAAAAATGTCAATGTCTCAATAATGTGTCATGTGGCATTGAGAATCAATAAAAGCTTGACAACGACGTCTCCTGCTGTTCACAAGTCGAGTTATTGACTGCTGACGCATGGCCTCCAACTCTTCTCGAAGTAAGCCCCCCAGGTGATTGAGGTTCAGGGGTTTCAGAGTTATGATCTTCTACACAGTGACTCAGCTGATCCCACAAGTTTTCTAGAGAGTTCAGGTCTGGAAAGAGTACCCCAGTCTCCACCAGCCGTTCCCTAATGATGACCTTGATGAGCTGGAGCATTGTTGTCCATGAAGATAAAATCAGCCCTGTGTTGTTCATGCAGATACACAATGATCAAATTAATTATGTTATTCCAGTAGTAGAGGCATTATTGTATCATTCACAAAGTGTAGGGCAGTTCTGTGTTGTCTAGACATACCTGCCCGCACTGTAACACCAGCAAAAGCTTGTCTGGTGGCAACTGTGGCTGATGCATAGCGCTCTCCTTGATGTTGCCAGCATCACTGGCAGCCATTCATATCTGCTAAGAATATACAGCCCTGAGGACCACTGGTCCCTTGTCCAGGGTAGATGCTCCCTGGCCCATGCAAGACAATAATGCCTGTGTCTGGTGGTGTGGTCAGGTTGTCTAGCATGCAGACTACACTGATGTAAATGGTTATGAATGGTCTGACGTGAAACTTGGTTGCCTCTCACCTCTCTTAATCGTGCCTGGAGTTGTGTGGTATTCATCATCCAGCTCCGCAAGGTATTGTTTACAATGAAGCGGTCATCAGTGTGTGATGTAGCTTAAGAATGTCCACTTCTTTGCATTTCTGTGACTCTTCGGGCATATCCCCACGGCACCGGTTTTTGGCTGGTTTTTCAGCCGATTTGCGGTTTTTCAGACCGCCTGAAAAACCGGCCGAAAATGAGCACAATTGTGCTCTATGGAAAACCCGTGCAACAGTCCCCACCGCACGGGTTTTCCGCCCAGCGGTTTTGCCGCCGGCGGCAAAACATAGATTGAGCACCATCTTCTGTCCGGTTTCCGGACGGAAGATTTGCTTCTCAATGGGAGGGGAGACGGCTGTTCTCCGCTCATCGCGGAGAAAAGCCGTCCTCCCCGCGGCTGTGGGGACGGGCGCAAAACAGGACAAATGCCGGCCGGCAAACCGGCCGGTATTTGTCCTATGCCGTTTGAACGCGCCCTTTCAGTCTTTCTGTATCTCTGAGAATAGGTGCACGCTGGTGTGGCAGTAAAGTACAAACACAATCCAATATCAGCAGTGCTCTAATAGCATTAAAAAACAGTCAAAGGGAACATAGGGATTAGTGGACAAGCATTTATGTAACTTTAGATACATGAAAAATTTGAGGTTGTTAGTGTACATTTTTTACCAAACCTGTATAAACTCACCTGATGATGCCATGCCGACCTGAATACAGTGTGCACCTATGCTCATTTTTTGTAAAAAATATATTTTTGGATTTGCAGACCAATCTTTGTTTTTTTAACCTTGTTAGAGATCAGCAAGTTGTGCAAAAAGTACTGAAACATTGAACACTTGGACATGTGCATTCTAAAGGGAAGAGATGGCCTCATTTAGTTGATTTTAAAAAAAATGTTAAGAAATTTCACGATCATCCTGAAATTTCAACCAAAAGCCAAAGATACTTTTGGGGTATCTGTTTCTTTGCAGCCATTGATCGATTGCTATAGACGTCTAGAAGAGCGGCAGTGTAGGTATAGGCATGTGCAATGCTTCTTTGAGAACACAAACTTTTTTCATGTTTATTTTTCCATGTGGGATAATTTCACTTCCTTCCTTACCCGCCCCTTTAATTAATATGAATCTCGTCGTATTGTACACTAATCACTCTAAACACTAATCACTCTGTGTTTATGTGTATTTATCTTTGCAGTACAGAATTTTTACTATTGTATTTTGATACATTGTTTCCCTTATCAATATTATTGTACACTAATTACATTGCTATTCACATGCCTTTAAATGCTTGTTGTCTTGGTCACTATGCTCGAAAAAGGCTCTGATGTGGAGCTGGAACGTTGCACTTCGTTTTAGACATGGATCAAAAAAATCTTTTTTATTTAATTTTACATCTGTAGTGTTGCAGCTACTTTGTTTTTTATATTATTGTGTAGTATATCTTTTAATATTTATATATATATATATAATCCATCACAGTGACCACGACAAACAAATACGTTCTCTTAAACGGGTTTTTATTAAAACAGAAAAGTCCAGAATATAAACAGCTTTCTTCAGCAGAGGAATAACAGAACTTAAACAGGACCTTGCTTCAGGCAGTATTGAAAACACAAACAGGTTCAGCTCACCGTATAACAAAGTAGCAGCGTGTACACAGGATATAAGTCCAGCTTTCCTCAGAGCCTGTACACAGAGGATCCTTCCTCTCACACTCCTGGCCTCCTGGCTTGGAGTGACGTACCACGCCCAGGACACCTGACCCTCTGGCTTTATAGGCCAAGGAAAACCTGGAGTGGATATGTGGGAGCAGTCCCCCACCCAGCTCTAAGACTGCTCCAGTAAAAGCCAGACCCAGAATCACTGCTTAAAGCAGTGATGAAAAAATATACAAGTTGTCTGCAACCTAAGGTTGCAGACCTATTTCTCTGGCTCACTCCACCGCAGCCCTAAGGTGCGGTGGCACATATCGGCCCTCTATGACAAGGCCTTTTGCTTTGTCACAATATATATATATATATATATATATATATATATATATATATATATATATATATATATATATATATATATATATATATAGTGGAGATTAGCTTCAAAAATGGCAGGCACGAATGGGTTCCTTGGATGCAAAAACAATAGGGTATTTATTTATACGGCAAACCACACAAACATATAGCCAAATAAACGTATGGCAGCATACAAACGTGTGGTGGGGTTTACGTCCACAATCAGGGTAGCAGGACAGCGTCCTGGAGCTCCTTTCCAAGATCCCAACTGCAGTACTCTCCGGAGGGAAATGGCAACAGAATCCTCAGGTTACACTCCTCACCTGAGTTCTGCAGCTAGCAGGCTGTAAAAAACCTGGACCGACCATGGGAACGGCCTCCCACCCTCGCTAGAGCTGTCCCAGAAAAGGAGCCCATGAAAGCTCCGTAGCAGCTATACTAAACAAACGGGTTAGCAACACTAATTACAATGCTCCTTTTCTCCACCGAGCTCCTTGGACTCATAGACATAGACTGCAGTTCTGGTGCTACAGATTGGCTATATGGTAAAGCTGGGATGGACCGTCCAGCGCGACATCCCTGATATCTTGATACGCCATATAGCAATCTGCTATATAATTATAGATTTATTTATTTTTTTACCAAACTTTTTCTTCACTTTGATCCATTTGATTTCAAGCTACTTTCATGTAGAAAAAAAAAAGTTGTTATTAAACTGCAAATAAGAAACAAAATAACAGGTGATTTTCATGCAATTGCCTTGATTTTATATGGACCTCAATTTTTCAGGACACTTCTGAAGTTGGGCAACAAAGTGTGTGCAGAAAAAAATGTAATATGTTGCAATTTGAATGTTTCCTACAGAGTTGTAAATTAGGAAAGAGTCTTTTAGGTCAGTTTAAGCAGTTTATGTGTTTGTTGAAAATACAGAACATCCAATTTGCATCTCAGACACTGGCAGGTTTCCCTTCCGGTCTCTACATATGGCAGTCATATTGCTTTCCTATATAAATATTTCCCAACTCCAAACCTCAAGTACTCCTAACAGGACAAGTATGAAGGATTGCTTTAAAGGGATTGTTCAGGATTAAAAAAAACATGTTTGATTTCCTCTACCAACAACGCCACACCTGTCCATGGATTTGTTTCTGGCAGTGAAGCTCAATTCTACTTGAAGTGGTTTTCCATCTGGTTGTTTCATGGAGTCTACTCTCCTTATCCAGCTTCAGGCTCCCACTTCCTGTTCAGGCTGTAGGTAGTACTACAGCAGTTATTGATATTTCAGAAGACCCTGTTAGAGGGACATTGGTGATGGGAGGGTTTTAACAGCAGGACACAAAGCTATGAATCTTTAAAGGGTTAAAGTTTGTCAGTAATAAAGATAAACAAGCTTCTGTGCTGCTGATAAGACTCAGCAGGGAGTTGTGTCACCATCTTGGCCAGGGCTGTTAGATCAGGGAGAGGTGGTCAGCAGCCTAGGAAACCTGTTGTAAACAAGCAGGAGATAAGAACTTCTATGTCTTTGAAAAGAAACAAAATCAAAACAGCAATGTATTTGGTAATAATCTTTATTTACCTTGGCCTACTTGTTTAAAGCTAATCAATGACCAGGGAATACTCTGTAAGTGAGTGAGGCTAAGCTGCATTACCAGAAACCGACCCATGAACAGGTGTGCTACTGTTTCTGGAAAAAAAAATTGTCTAATCCTAGACAACCGCTTTAAGATTGTACAGATGAAAAATTTCCATGATTTTCCTTAGATAAGCCATCTTTGATTTTGGATACAACCCAATGAAAGGACTGCAGCAGAGGTGTCCCCTTCATTGTTTACACAGGCAGAGCGGAGAATGCACTGTTATTCAGGCAATTGTATGAAAGTATGATTTAGCTCACGTAGGAACAATTCACAGAAAAATCTTCTCCAAATTACAAAAAAACACCAAATATACTGCTACATAGACAGGTCAAGATTCCATTCCCAGCAGGAGACAAAAAAGGCAAAGATGTTGCACAAGTCTTAAATACAGATGAACAACCACTCACATGCCTACTATTCATGAGGGGGTGACTGTCTAATATTATATTAATGCAAAGCAGATTAAAAACCAATACACACCAGGGTGCAGAAAAGTCAGATTGCCATAAAGAGGGGGTGCAAAATATTAATCAACAACCATTACTAATCTACTAGTCATGAGGCAGGGGGCTACTTCATATTAGATTTGAACATAGATAAGGCTTCTACAGGGTATCGGCCATGTGGTTACATTTAGTGCACCATGCTGGCTTACAGCCTACTAGTGACGCCCATACCTTTTCATCAGGCGGGCTGCCCAGCACTCGTAATGTGCACAACACAGGATCACAGGGTCCGACTGCATCCTGAATAAAATATCAAACATGAAGTATTAGTTGATATTTTGGCCAAAATATGCAAACTCACCACCCCCGTCAATAAGTCCTCATTGCTTTGTAAACTTCTTTTCCAGTAGTCTATGTGCAAATATAATACTAAACAGTCACCCTCTTCCTGAATAAATGAATAGCAGGTGGCCTTTTTTGTGATTTGGCAGGGATTGGATCCTTTTTTCTCGAAGTATACAAAACTACTAAGGTGTATAACTCCTAAGACTGTTAAGATATAACCTTTAATATACAAAGATAAAAAACATACAGCATGTCTAAATATAAGAAACCCTAAACTTTACCCTAACCAGACTAAAGCTGCCTACAATATAAATGGGGAAGTCGTCCCAATAAGGGTGCCCCCAATCAGGAATCTAAACTGCTCTGACCCTAACTAACCCTACCAAGCTAAACAAAATCTCTTACAAAACAAAAATATACAGTGCCTCATTGTGATAAACATGCAAACATCCAAAAATGGCTAATGTAAGATGTTTCAATATTCTATATCGGAACATCTTACATTAGCCATTTTTGGATGTTTGCATGTTTATCACAATTAGGCACTGTATATTTTTATTTTGTAAGAGATTTTGTAAGGTTAGTTAGGGTTAGAGCAGTCTAGGTTCATGGTTGGGGGCGCCCTTATTGGGGCGACCTCCCCATTTATATTGTAGGCAGCTTTAGCCTGGTTAAGGTAAAGTTTAGGGTTTCTTATATTTAGACATGCTGTATGTTTTTTATCTTTGTAAATTAAAGGTTATATCTTAACAGTCCTAGAAGTTATACACCTTAGTAGTTTTGTATACTTTTGAGTTTTTTGTATAACCAGGCATTTAATTATTTGATACATCTTGGGTTTCTTCCTTACGCCCATGCATCTAATGTAAGTAAGGTTTCTGTGGTCGTTTTGGTCCTTTTTTCCGAGTAACATTATTGTAGGGACATGTGTGATGTGTACTTGCTTATTTTGGTCAAAATATTAACTACATGTAATAGCTCATGTTCAATATTTTCTCAGGATGTGATCTGGCACTGTGATACTTGGGAGCATAGGATTTCACTATTTTGTGATGTGTAGTCTGAGGTTGGTTTCCATCTGCATTGGAGGTTCCATTCTGAACCTTCGGGGCAGAGGTGAAAAGAAACACCTTGGGATCCGTTTTACAATGGACACCCACAGTATCCAACGGACCTTATTAATTACAATGGGTTTGTCGGATTCCACTGTGGTATGAGTTGTTTAGACAGAAAAAAACCCGCAACTTGCAGCGCTATTTTTCGTCATTCCCGACGGCAGAGTCGGACTGGTGGGTCCTGGGCCCACAGGGGAGATGATCTTGTGGTCCACAGTATAGCTACTGTATATGAAAATATTACCTGTTAATTTTTAAGCCTCTCAGGCATAAATGCATGCTTTTTACCACATAGTACAATGTGCAAAGCAGAACTGTATTGTGCAGTACGCAATACTACGTGAGTTACATATCTGTCTTGTCTCACAAATCCTTCTCACATGTTTGTCTGTATCAAACACTTTTCATTCTATCATAACATAGATAGAAACATGGCTTAGTGGCTCCATCCATATCCCCCTCCCCCCCACCAACCTACATACAATATCTACCCCACCAGCCCACATAGAATATCCACCTCCAAGATTTCCCTTAGCCATGCACTTCTCCACTTTCTAAAACATTACTATAAACACAATCAAGAAAGTAAAAGGGAAACCCCCTAATCACAGTGACAGGGGTACAATCACTTTTTCAAACAGGGACAAGTGCACACTGCCACTAAACAAGCCCTAATGTAACCTACAACACCATCATATAGAGACCAAATAGTGGTCAGACACCAGCTCAGGTTGCATCACCTGACAATGACTACAACACTCATCCAACACAGAAGAAGATTAACCTGACATCCAGGGACTCACAGGAGACGTCTTCTCTGATGAATAGTTCTCTCCTCTGATGAGTGGTTCTTTTTCATTTTTCTTCTCCATCCAGTCAAGATCACCATGATGACTTTTCCTGACCACCATTCGTCCATGCAAAATTAACACACAAATATCTTAGAATCCTCACTTTTCCAGCACCTGTTCACCTATTTGCATCCTTTGTACAAACTTCTCAGGGGTGGAAGAGTGGGTAAAGGCCATAGCTTAGAGGCATAGTCTCTTAAAGGGTTGGGGGAGAAAAGAGGAAAAGTAGCTGGTTAGACCCTATTTAGATAGGTAGATCTCCAGTGGATAAGTTGGGAGACCTAGGTAGGTACATTAAACCAGCCCCAGGCAGGTTGGTGGATAGGCCCAAGTTAGGTAGATAAGCAGGCCCAAAGTAGGTAGGTAGGTGGACCACAGGTAAGTAGCCCTCAAATAGATAAGTGGATAAGTAGATAAGCCCCAGTTAGGTTAGTGGGCCCCAGTTACATAAGTAGATAGGCCCCAGTTAGGTTGGTGGGCCCCAGTTAGGTAAATTGTAGATGGGCCCCAGTTAGGTAGACTGTAGATAGGTAATGATGTACCCCATGTAGGTAGGTTGTAGGTAGATGTTGGTGGGCCCCAGTTAGGTAGGTAGGTGTTGGTGGGCCCAGTTAGGTAGGCTGTAGGTAGCTGATGTCGGGCCCCAGTTAGGTCGGCTATAGGTAGTTATTGGTGGGCCCGTTAGGTAGGTGTTGGTGTGCCACAGTTAGGTAGGTATTAGTGGGCCCCAGATAAGTAGGTGTTAGTGGCCCTAGTTAAGTAGGTTGTAGGTAGGTGGTGTGCCCCAGTTAGGTAGGTGGGCCTCATGTAGGTAAGCTGTAGGCCCCAGTTAGATAGACTGTAGGTAAACTGGGCCCCATTACTAATAAAAAGTAAAAAAAAAAAAATAAACTCACCTCTCTCACATTCCCCCAGATGTGACAAGCAGCAGACTGACTTCTCCCTATGGAGCCCAATGTAGGTGGCGCTCTGCTACACTAAGATCGTGCAGTCCTGAGGGTTCTGCCTCTGAATGCTTGGGACACAGGGCCCAGGCATTCTGAGGCTGGATGTGTTGGCCAGGCCTCCATATTCTAGCAGCAGTGCTCCCGGGGGCCACTGGAGCATGGGGTCCACCAGGAGCTTCACCGACTCCCTGGTGGGCCAGTCTGAGCCGGCTCGACAGAACATGTGATGGAAGTTCTGAACCAAACCTCCGATTAATATGTGAAGTAAGTCTTCAGTTGCTGGGAAGACCACCTGATGGCATAGCATTGGTGTCACTGATAGACTGTAAGTGAGCATGGTGCACTACAGGTAACTGCATGACTGGCCCCTATAGCAGCCCTGTCTATGTGCAAATAGAATACTACGTAGTCACCCCGCTCATACATCGTAGGTGTGTGAGTGGTTGTCGATCAGTATTTTGCGTTAGTCTATGTGCAGGTATAATAGTAAGCAGTCACCTACCTCATGAATAGTCAGTGAGGGATTGTTCATCCAATATTTTACACCTGTGCAACCTCTTCCATGTTTTACTGGGGCTTTTTTGCCTCCTGCTGGAAATGCATTTTTGACCTGCCTCTGTGGCAGAAAGTATGGCCTTTTTCTGTGACTTAGCTAATGTATGGCATTATATTTGGTACTGTACTGTATGTCACTTATAACCAGTAATTTGGAACTAAGTGGGGGCTAAAAGCAAATAGTACCACACCATCCAATCTAAACTCAGCCAAGACTATGATATAATAATGACATATTGTAATGTCATAATTTTTTTTTAAAAAAACTGGATGTTATTTAAAAAAAAAATGCATCCTAATCTCTAGTAAAAGATTTCTTAAAAAAATATAAGAAATGATTTATGTCCTAAAAGTAACCTCTTTGTAAAGCCAACTCCAAAATGAATTATTTGCCTCAAGTCACCTTGAGAAATTGACTGACCCCTAGCATGGAGCGAAAAATCTATCCATGAAGATCAAGAATAATGCTCCTGCTAATTATCTTAAATACTGGTGATTGCTGGAGCCTAGCTGCAGTCTCCAGATAATGATGAGTGATGTCAATCTTCATGCAACTCATTGTGATTGAAATAAGTAGCGCGGTGACTGTCGATGGCAAAGTCAGAGGAGGCCGAAGAAATAAACATTTAACCTGTTGTTAATTCCGCTTTCTGTCCTCATATGGATTATTTTTGAGTTCAGTATCTGAGGACTCATTTTTGTTCAATCTTTACAAAACAATTTCAATTTTGTAAGTTTTATTTATTTTTATTTAAATTCACTATATAAAATATTATAAAGATGTAAATATCTAAAGTCTTAGTTGAAGATGGGAAAAGGCTAAAAGGGTTTTTCAATGTTTG
>JAODAL010057925.1:0-22390 GCA_025379985.1 Phyllomedusa bahiana | reverse complement strand
TTCATAAAATTTGGAAAGCAGTTTTTAACTGTAGCATGGGTGATGGGTGGTCTCGGAGAGTGTCTTGCATTGAAATCTGCTGCAATGACCCGGGTACTGCGTTCACCAGACATCAACACAATTTTTATCCGCTCCTCACATGTTAACCTCTGCAACACATCACTGGGTGTAAACAAAGAGAAACTTGTAAATAACTCATGAAATAATAAAGTTACGTTACAACCAAGCATATCATTGTTTTTCTTGTGAAATTCTCAATAAGTTTGATGTGTTACATGATTCTTTTCCCATTGGAAAAAATAAAGTTGAATCCAAAATGGCAGACTTGAAAATGGCTGCCATGGTCAACACCCATCTTAAAAAGTTTTCCCCCTCCCATATACTAACGTGCCACAAACAGGAAGTTGATATCACCAACCATTCCCATTTTATTTAAATATAAATGGCCCACCCTGTACTTTATTCGTGGAAAGTCTCAGAATCAGTTTACTGCCGGATAAAGCGCAGGACTCACTGGTCACAGAACGATTCTCCACACTGGCGCTGGAGCAGCGGGCGGATCTTCTCATCAGCAAAAACCATATAACAACTGAGCAACTTGAGCTCTTCTTCTGTTCTCGATATTGCTGCATTTTCCACAGGGATGATCTGGTATCAGACATGAGAAATTATATGAACGGGACGGAAATATGGCATTACAGAAGTTTAACACCTTTATGACCATCTGCAGATCTCTGTTTTTGCCTCTATGCTTTGAAAGCCAAAACTTCATTTTTCCAGCACTATTTGAGATGGAATTATATAATGCCGGCAGTACATCTATAGCCCTAAACCATGACACTCCCACCACCATGCTTGACTGTTGGCAGACCAGGGCTGTGGAGTCGGCAAGCCAAAGCCCCGACTCCTCAATTTCCCAAACCTCCAACTCCTGACTCCATCATACATGCCGCATGTTTAAGTGATAACTTTACTGTAGTAAAATGGTAATATCAGGCTGTTTATAACCTTTACATACAATAATCAAGCTATTTAGATAGAACAGACACTGACAAGCAAAAGGGTAACAATGTTTTGATCTTTTGAACACTTGTGGGTAGAGTTGAAGAAAAAGCTGTATTTGTATCCAAGTCCAGTCTGCACCAACATTGGGAATATGTGGAAAAGACCTGGGAATGGATTTTGGTCAAGATCTGCTTGAATCTGATCCAGAGCCCAGAAGGATTCAGGCAGTATTGAAAACCAAAAGGTGGGTTTCTCAAATAGTAACAAAATAATAAAAATTAACATTTTGATTTTTAGGAGCAAAACAGTAACAATGCAGTTACAGGAAAGAATCTGCAGAACTAAGCAGATGCTAAATACTTGCAAGTCACATTTATGTATTTAAGGGTAGGTAAGATGACTATATAAAATTACAGTAGCCTCATGTACAAAGCTGTAGGGGATGGGGGAATATGGAGCTAAAAAGTACAATTCAAAAAAATGTTACCATTTTGTTGTCAAATCCAAAAAATTTTATTTTACACTGATTTTAGAACACAAAAAACTATTGAAAAATATGCAAAACACTGCAGGAACTTGTGGAGTCTCTGAATTTTTCTGAGAATAGTTTTCCTCCTCGACCTGAAACATGACCCAGTTTTCCATTATTTCCGGTTTTGGGGAACGGCCTTCTACACTAATTTGGGGTTGGGGGCAAAGCGGTGACCAAGGGGAACTCTAACAAGTCGGGGTTTTAAAAGGATTTGCCTAAGCCACAGTCGTTTTGAAAAGGGTTTGAACTCTTCTACTTCTTTGAAAGAGGTAAAAAAATTTTGCTGAAATCTGTTTGCCAGGGAGGGGAATTTTTCCCCTGTGGGAGGCTTTGCCTGCCCCAGTCATCACTTACACCCCTCATGTGATAAGACGGAAGTAGGGGAACAGTAGCACTGGCCGGCCAATTCCTCTTGCTCTTTGCACTGATCGAACTAATGTCCCAAAAATAATTATTATTTTTGGAGTCGGCCCTTTTTTATGACGACCCCAATCCTGAAAAAGAGGCACCGACCCCAAACTCCAAGCCCTGGGCAGAAAAATTTGTTTAGTCTCGATCTGGTTGCCCCCAACACTCCGAATCATCTGAACCAAAAAAAAGTTTATTTGGTCTCATCAGAGCACAGGACATGGTTCCAGTAGCCCAAAGTTCTTTTTCCTATTAAATGCTTTTAGTGAGATAAAATGAACGTAAAAAAAAAGGTAATACATTACAAAGAGGCAGTAAAGTTCAGTATTACACCTTCAAGAAGAGGGGGACAGCGTAGCCCAAGTTCTTAATTGCTGTTTTAGCAAATGTTTGTGGGCTTTCTTGTGTCATTTTTTGAAAGGCTTCCTTTGGGACGAAGTCATGCAGAAAATGTTACAGTTGTGCAGGTATGGTCTGAGCATGACAGGGGGGCTCCACCCCCACTTCTTTAATTCTGCAGCTTGTTGAGACTTATTCTGGATTGCCCGGGGAGCATGTGCATCAGCTCTTTGGTTGCTGGCGAGGCCTGTGCGAGTGGAATGCCTTGTTAAGCCATTGTAGGGTCTTGGCCACTGGCGCAGCTCAGTTTTAGGGTGCTTGCAATTTTTTCTAATTTTGCACAATTTCCCCCTTGTCACTTAGGGGTGTACTCACTTTTGTTGCTAGCGGTTTAGACAGTAATGTCTGTGAGTTTTTTTGAGGGCAAACCAAATTTACATGTTTTCCAAATGTCACTGATACTTTACATTGTATAAAAAGTGTAGTTTTTTCAGTGTTGTTGTGAAAAGTTTAATACAACATTTCCCAAAAGTGAGGGGGTTATGTTTTTGTTGCTAAACCCACACCCCTGGTGACCAATCAAAAAAAAAGGCCCTTTGATTGTCCCAAAGTCAAAGTGCGCAAGAATATGCAAGATGGGAATGTCCACCCTCATACGGTCAGGAAGGAGAAGGTTCTGTGTTCAGGATAAAACGATCAACGTGCTTGGTCTGACATGTGCATTAAAACCGGAAAATTTAAAGCAAAAGACCTTGTAAAGATGTGACGGAAGTGGCAAAATTGTGTCACTTTCCCCAGTGAAACGAGGACTGTTAAAATTTTGGGTGAAAGACCGCTTGCTTAAGAGCCATTACCGAAAAAAAAAACAAAAAAAAAAAACAGAGAAACCCAAAATTTATTGGTTGCAAATCACAGGAAAAAGACCTACTTTTTAGGGGGACACGTCCTGTGGTCTACGGAAAATAAAATTTAACTGTTTGGCCATAATGACCATCGTTCGTTAGGAGGAAAAAGGGAGAAGCTTGGGAAACCTAAAAAACACAATCACAAATTTTGAAACGTGGTGGCAGCATAGTTGTGGGTTTTTTTTGCGGCAGGAGGGTTGTGCATTCACCAAAATAAAGGGGCATCACGAGGGGGGGGAAAAATGTGGCCCCAAAACTATGAAGAAATTTTAAGGACATTTACCGGAAATTAAAGCTTTGGGAGAAATGGGGCTTTCCCAAAGGCAATGACAATAGCTTTTGCCAAAAATGGTTAAAAAATGGGTTAAGGAGAACCAAGTCCATGTTTTTGGGGCAGCTTCACAAAGCCCGGGTCTCCTTAAAAGGGGAGATTTCCCTTCCCCAATCTTTGAAAATTTATGGGAAAAACTGAAAAGGGAGGTGCGAGAAAGGACCCCCAAACATGGCTCGTTACCAGTTTTAGGGGAAGGGGGCCAAAATTCCTTCCAACGATTTGAGAAGCTTGTGGAAGGACCAAAGCGTTTGGACCCCAAATCCTACAGTTTAGGGGGAAAGTTACCAAAAAACTAACGAAATTGATGGAAACTTTTTGACTTTGCAGAAAGTAATAAAAAATGCCTTAAAAAAATTTTCTTCTTTATTATTCTGCATTTGGCAAATATATAAATTAGGGCTCCTAATTGACCCAAAAAAGGGGAAGGTTTATTCTGATTTTTTGTAGTGGATAAAAACCTGCGAGGTGTTTTTTCTATGTGGATGGAAACTTCTGGGGTTTTTTCTGTATGTGAAGGAACGTGACACTAGGTTCCTTGCGGGGAGTGACCACTGAAATTTTCCTTTCTCTAACCCTTCTTCCTGCCCCAGGAACTCCCCAGATCAGACGGGGATGATGGTTATATGGACTTAAGGGGTTCTCCTTTCAGAATTGGTGAACTCTTGATTTTAATGGGAAAAATCCCGACCACCTGTCGTTCAAAATAAGGGTTGCGGGTCATTTGAGAGGTGCGGCTCCACCTATCCGACATCAATGTCTATCCTAGCGTATACCTCAAAGTTGAAAGCAAACCCCTTTTAATATGTCTTTCCACCCCGAAATAGCGCCACCTTAAAGCAATTTGGAAAAAAAAAAAATCTGGTAATACAATTTACTGACACTTTAGTCTATTTCCTCAATTTTCCCTATCCCGAAATGTTGGGAAACGCTTTGTAGAAATCTTTGGGCTTTCGATGGACTTGCTGGGTTTAACTTCAGTGAGTGGCAAATGTTAAAATTCAAGAATCAGAATTTTTGAGGCAGGGATGGGGAGGAATAGGGACATGAAGCATGTGGTATAAAAAAAGGGCAAAGAGGGGGGTGGGGAGATTGGGGATATCAAAATTGGGGTAGAAGACCCAAAAAAAACCCATCGCCCCTATAGGCGACCTCATGGTTTGTTGGTGCCAGAGCAATTTCCCGGGGCCCTCTTTTAAATTTAAAATCATCAACATCCCTAAGTATATAAGAATCGACCCCCCACCCCCCCATGACCCTGCAGAGGAAGAAGCCTAACATGCGGGCATATAACCTCCTGACCGCCCAGTGGTGGAGCAAGTAGTAGTAATGGGGTGGTCCACCCTGGGCCACACAATTTTCCAACTCTCCCGAACCACTGAGAGTGTTGGCAAGTCTTCTGAGCACTGCATATGGTGCTCGTATGGTGCGGGCTCAGAGACTAATGCAAAACCGGGCTCCAGCTGCAAAAGCGGGAAATGTAGTCAGCTCCAATACCAGCCATTTAACCCTCTAGTTGCTGTAGTCAGTAATGTTCTTGACATCTGGATGGTTAACAGAGGGTGGGGGATCCCTCTGACACCTATGGGCACTCCTGCAACACAATGGCAGGACAAATCATGTCATCCAGATCTGAGAAATACAGGAGCCTTTTAGAATTGAAAACAGTAATCTAGGAATGTGTTGCCATGGATTATAAAAGCAATCAGGCGATCACAAAGTCTGGTCCCAGAAAGAAACAGGAAAAACATAAGAAGCAAATAATTCCCAATAAGAAAAAGCAAATAAATGAAAATATAAAAAAAAAAAATCCCTATAAAAAAAAGTAAAAAAGAAAATGTTGTTTAATCTGCGCAGTGATTGTAATTCCCCAACACGAGACCAATGAAAATGTAAAGTTATTCCACAAATTAAAAGCCTTCACGCAGCTCCATCTCCAGAGAAGCTTTACAATATTGAGACATAAAAACATGATGGTTTATGGTGGCCATTATGATTTATGAGTGTGCAGAGGGGCCTGTAAAAAGAGAGGCATGGCCTGAATGAGAAGGGGTGTGGTCTGTAAAAAGGAGTCGGCAAACTTAGTGATGGACAGCAAGACTTCTACCTATGCCACTGGGACCACCAGGCCATATTGAGACATCCAATAAATGGGGGACCTTATATCCGTCCCTGTACACAACAGGACATGGAATAGAAGACCGGGCAGCTACACCAACAGGCCTACAGCTGCTAACATGGTGACTTCAATGGGTCCCTCAAAGTGTCGGCTTGTGCGCAACTCTCCATTTTATTCTATGAGGGTTCTGACTACAGGGAAGCGACGTGTTCAACCATTCTCAGAACACCCATAGAACAGAATGAAGAGTTAGGCACAAGCGTGAGAGTTGTGCGCATGAACGACCTGAGGTCCATTCTGAGCAACTATCAGAGGCCCAATTGTGAGATAGGTGCTGGTCCTAGCAGGGCTGTGGAGTCGGCAAGCCAAAGCCCCGACTCCGACTCCTCATTTTCCCAAATCTCCGACTCCCTTGTTGTGGATGGGAACAAAGGTTATATATATGTGTGATCCTTTGTGTCTCTATTTTAATGTATTAGTTATTATATACCTCACATATATATAAATATATATAACATAGGCACATACCTATATAGTACAGCATGTAAAAGCTGTATGTATACCTTTTGTTATTAATGTGTTAAACAAAATGGCCGTCTGTAGTAGTTTGTATAGATCGTCGTGTAATCCAAGATGGCGCCTAGTCAGAAGTTACACCCTGTGTTCAGACATTCCTGAAGCTGTGAGGAGTGGTCCATTGATAAGGATCGTGCCAATAGACCTCACGCCCAGGTTCATGTGACTGCTTTTTATCTACATACATTTGACAAAGGGTATAAAAAAACAACCTATTTTTTCGTGATTAACCAATCAGAAAGCAATTTTAATAGCAGCTCAAGGCAGTTCGTGAATGTGTCATTTCTCAGGTGCCACCCTTGGTATTTTTAAGATATATTATGAACCCCCACGAAGGACAAGGATAGCCACACTTGAGGCATAACTTTCGATTTTCTGACTGTAGTCTCCCCTGCTACGTGGGGCATGGGGCTTGGCTCAGATTTATTTGAACCAAAACTAGATACTGGTGAAGCTTCTACTGGCGGACGCGGCAAGGAGCGAATTTAAGAAGCCATAGCTCTTCTGAATATATGTCCGGGCTATTTGAGTTTAAACTTTGCTATATCCGAGCAGATCAGCTTTGTATAGTGGGTGCCTGATACTTTGTTTCATTTCGGTTAATTATTAGGTCACGATGAAAGGAAACAGTCTGGCCCATGACTAGTGAACCTGATGACTGTAAAATTAAACTCTTGTGGGGTATTTTCTGTTTGATGTGTAATGAATGTTTTGGGAACATGATTGATTGCTAGAGCTGGGACGAGGGGGTCTTAAGCCTGCTGAGAGCAGTAGCTGAACTAATGCTCTGTGGTTTATCGGAGAAATCTCCCATGGGAGATCATAAGTCCTGCGGTGAGCAGGAGATTGTTTCTAGCTGGCCTTGAGGAAAAAAAAAAGCATCTTGTGTTAAAATTGAGAATTCATTTGATGGGGGAATCAATGAATAAAGCTTTCCTTGGTGTAGAGAAGCTGAGCACAGCTGCCTGAAATCGGTTTTTAACATTTTGGATACATGTATGTCGTCTGCTACGAGTATGTCGTGTGTTGTGTGTGTCTTGCATATAGATAACAAAGAAGTTTGTTGTGAGTTTTAGTGCACAGCTACCATTGCTGGTTTTATGAGGGAACTTAGAATGTTAGTAAGAGTCTCTTTGTTGATAGAAAAGTAATAGTTAGTGAAGTAGTCTGAGAATTTGCAAGCAGATGATAGTGTGATTTATGACCTCAGAAAGCATTTGGGAAATAAGAGAATGGAAATGTCTGAGGTTGATACAGAAGAAAACGAGGTAGATTGAAGGATCTTGGAATTGTTTGTTGATGGATTGAGATCTGGTCGTGTACAGTGTAACAATAGATGGTTAATAGAGATGACGTGGGGCCCCTGGGGATCCAGCAGCTGCCCTTATGTGAACATGCACCCAGGAGAATTAGTTTCTGAAACAAAGGAAAGTCGTGAATACTGTGCACGTCGCCCTGTAATGGCGGTGGGACTTGTCTTGGGGGAGGAGTGCAAAGGTCAGTGGGTGTAGACAAAATACTGCTGCAACAATTGGGAAACAGCCCACAGAAACAGCCCGCCCACATGGTGGACACAAGTCACAATGCCCCCTGTAACCACAACCTTCTGCTCCAGCCCTGCAACCAGTACACCCAGGCTACCTGAAACTTTTAGTGACACTGCCCGCCCCATTCCATTTAACTTCCTATCTCCAGCCCTGACTAATGCTTCCATCTGGATGTACATCCTCTTCCTTCTGGGTTTAATGCACCGCCCCTTACCGTGTCACCACTTCCTGGAACCGATGGTAGACTTAGTTATGTATGTCCAATTCATGGATGAAGATATGGGGGATACTATGGTGACCAGGCCAGCCAGCCCTACAGTGAGAGAAACCTCATGGTACTGGGAGAGAAGATACGAGTGGGAGACCGGGCTCTAACGAATGAGGATGACTGATATGGAAGGAAGACCGACGCGGATGAGCTCATACGACAAAGCCCAGAGCTAAACTATTCGGCTTGCTGCTGCGGGGGGCAAACAGCATGACCCCATCTGCACAGCACACCCAGGGGTAAAGACACTCTGGAGGGTGCCTGTCAGACTGATCAGTGGAGAGGCTCAGGAATTGGACTACGGGCCCAGAACCCTTATCTCAAAAGCCTCACTGCAATGGGGGGGTGCTGATAAGGCCAGAAACATTTAGGTTACATTCCACCGAAGTCAAAGGTTGTCTTAATTGGTGAATTGCCGGTCCCTGAGAAACAAACCTATGCCCTTTATTACAGGAAGATAGTGCTGATATGAAGACACTAGAAAGTTTTATGGTTTCTTGTCAGTGGTTCAAGCAGGGGATTCAGAGGGCCATTTGTGGCCCGAATCCTTATCAAGCCGGTCAGAATATGGATGAGGTCACTGCCTGACACTCCAGTGGGTAATGTGTGACAAAGCTGAAACAATGGGCTGGGGGACAGAACTTTCAGATAATGGCTTGGACATGGACAGCACTTCACTACTGGTTAAAGGGGTAACAGTGGAGGAGGATCATCATGCATGGATAAACTCTGAGGTTCTCTGATTGTATCTAGGATTTTCTTCCTTTGAGGAAGCCGCCCAATGCTCGGATGCTGGACCATTGGATTGGTGGATGGACTGCTGGAACACATGTGGAGTGAGCTGATGATGGTTCGGCCTCGAGTACAAGACTAATTACCGAGAGATGTGGTGCTTCTAGTTGCAAGAAGGCATTGAGACCAATCTGCACTGCGGGATATGTTGTGTTCGAAACGCCTGTCCTGTGATGGTGGCCATGTATGTGAGGACCCTAGAGTATACAAGCCCAAGGACCACGCTTACTTGCTTAATGCAACAGAGAAGGACAATGGCTACCCCGCAAAACTAGAAAGAGGAGGACATCACAGCCTCTCAGGATTACTCGGACCCTTGTTCATGATGTCTGTCTCTTATTATGTAGCCCAGCATCCCATAGGGACGGGATAAACAATCTCGTGAAACTTCTGGTTTGAGTGAGGCAGTGAAGATTAACTTCCCTTCCACCTTGTGATGAAGATGCTTGGAGTCATTCAGAAGCTGAAAACAGCTATTGCCAGTCTCCTGCACTAGGCCTGCTGGACTACCAGAGACTTTCTGGCTCTTTGTATCTGAAGGATCATGGACATTCCCTGGGACGTTCTAGCACAGGCTCCAAGAACGGCCCTCGAAACAGACAGTTGGGATACTACTCTGCAAGTTTGGACCCAGCTGCAAAGGGGACGGGAAACTTCTAGTTTACAATAGCTGTAGTTGCAGACCCCAAGGTGCTGCTGTTATAGAAAACAGGACAGATATTGTAGGTCAGACACTCCTCATCATTCTGGTCACGTGTGACATCTCGCTCCATCCCAACCCGGCTTTCTCTCGTCAGCATCTCAGGCTTCAATGGTCTCTCCTCTCGCCCGGATAACGTCACTCCTGACTGCGCTGTTGTGTTCTTCATTCCAGCCACCTTACTTTCCCTTTCCCAAGGGGGGGAATGAGGACGAAGAGGAATCTTAAGAATCCCGTGTGCACATGAGAAGCCAAGATTGCTTTGAACTCATGAAGATGGAGATTTTTTCATATGACAACCCGGATATGGTTTTCTTTTTGTGGATGGATACCCAGATTTGCAGACAGTGCAGGACGATTTCACATGGGGATATGCCGTGAGGACATCACACGCAGTGTTGGAAGCATGAAGTCTGCCATTGAATAGTCAGCCCAAGAAGACCAGCAGCATGACGTTTGGCAGAGGGCTAAAAACACGGCCAAATATGTAGGAACTCAAGATACACTTCAGGGGTCGCCATGACTTTTGGGACCCTATTTGGAAGCCAAGGATTTCTCACGGCTGCGGGAAACCCCACATTGAAACAGGGACAAGCCATTCAGGTCCTGGATGGAATGCACTGCTGCTGCCAACGGACAGTGGCCATACTAAAATGGAAGGCACAAGGGGAAGATGAATACAGAAGACGGAAAACACTTGGCCGACCAGCAGCCACACAGGCGCAAGGAGTTGAGGAAAGGGAAGCAAGTCAGAATGTCAGTGTGCAGGAGGAAACTTTACACACCCAACCCACAACGGAGACTGGCTGGAGCCGAGCAGGAACAAGCTCCACTGGAAGAACAAGGAAAGCTGGAAAAGAAGTTGAACCCAAAAGAAGAATTGAAGAAGAGGGCTATATTGGAGTAAGGAGGGGCGACCCTGCTGCCCACTAGGGCGCAGCCTTACCCAGCTGTTAGTGCAATGGGAAGCATGGAACGGGGACTCTGAAAGCACAGTGCTTAAAGTGGCAAGACGATAAACAGTCATGTCCTCGGCCAGGAAGCCTGCCCATAGCATTGGTTAGTGTCAGGACACACGACTACGGGGAATCAGTTAGCTCTCTCGCCCTATGAGATCCTGTTAGCAGTGCCCCAAGGCTAGGTGCATATTTCCCTCAGCAGTTGTAGCTACTAAAACGATGCATAATGACCTCTTATGTGACTGTAGTGTGTTAAGAGCTTCGTGCTAGTGCTTTTCTACAGAGTTTTACCATTCAGGATTCCAACTCAGACGTTGCTGGCCCATTAAGCTACAGCCTCGGAGACTGGGTCTCACGTGACGTTTGTGTGTAAAACCCTTATGAGTCGAGGTTTGACGGCCGCAACCAAGTCCATGCTGTCCACGAAAACCACATCTTTCAAGGTGGCAGAAAGGCCCAAACTGATCCGACGCCTTCGCACTGCAGATCGCCCCAGGCCCCGGAGATGAGGCAGATGATGACGTTTTCTGCTGTTTAGTAGTTATTGTTGCTTTAAACTCCTTGGTAGAACCCATGCATATACTTGTGTGTGACGGGTGTTACTTTGGATACCCTCTTGCTATTATGGGGTTGCTGTGGGTTGGAAACCGCCCAACAGGGAAGACTATGGGGTATAGACCACAGACTGCCTTAAGAGGAAAAATCTAAGAACCTCAGGGAAAAACCACTACTCACGAGGATGAGGTTTACCAAAGACTGGATATCTTGTCGAGAACTGGGAGTACCAGGAGAAAGCATGACCCTAACAGCTAACTATTGAAGTACCTACAGGAGATACTGATCGGAGGCATATATGGTCCTGGGTAGTCCATATTTTGCCAGCTACGGGGTCAGAACGATAGTGACACAGTGGGTGAGCCAGGAGGAGAAGGAAAAGCCTCCCCAAAGGGCAAACTTCAAACCCCCCATGTGTATGTTTATGCTATAGTGAGGCCCACAAGGGGGGCGTCCTCTAATGAGTTTATGGGCAAAGGGCACAAGTGGCCGCGGGGTTTGAATCTCTGCCTACCGGACAATCACTGTCCCATCAAACAGGAGATAACCCAGCTCGTACTTTTCATCCCAGGATAATAAAGGACCGAATGGGAAGGTCACTGTGGCCCATTAGAAAGCTAAGATGATTCATCTGAGAAATATTAAAGCAATAAACTCAGGCACAGATCTCCCTGGGGAGGGGGGAAAGTAGGTGGGTCCACTCCATGGTTTAAGGGTGGCAGGGAATGCTTGCCCAGACTAGGCATCCACAGTATTGTTTGTGCTGCATAATACTTGCTCTAATCTGTCTGTTGTGTTCTCACATTGTTTGAGGGGGAAAATATTTGTGGAAGACTAGTGGACCAGGACTACTCCCATCATGATGAACAGTTGTCGCACGGGCCTGGAACTCTATGATGGACATGCGACTTTACCACACACTTCAGCTGTCCAAAAGCCTGACACCTATGATGTTGTGGAACATTAAGACACTATTCCATGAGAGGGAACATTGACGTCAAGAAGTGCTCCGGAAAGTCTTTACTCCCCCTCTGCAACCGCATCGTCCTCATCAATAGAATTAGACCATAGAAGTGTAGGGATTTGAGCTATGGGCGTATCAGGGGGGGTCTACGGGGACGCACTTGTCAGGGCGAAGATGGGGTAACTTCCGCAAAAGACAAGAATGGGGAGATGAGGTAGGGAGAGAAAAAAATGAGAACACGTCTCAACGGGGGGGACTGTGGTGGGATGGGAAACAAGGATTTATCATAGATGTGTGTGATCCTTTGTGTCTCTATTTTAATGTATTAGTTAGTTATATACCTCACATATATACATTAATATTTACTATATATATAACATAGGCTACAATACCCTATATAGTAACAGCATGTAAAAGCTGTATGTATACCTTTGTTCTATTAACTGTGTTAAACAATTATGGGCGTCTGTCAGTAGTTTGTATAGATTCGTTCGTGTAATCATGGATGGCGCATAGTCAGAAGTCTACACCCATGGTGTTCATGACATTCCACTGAAGCTGGAGGAGTGGTGCCATATAGATAAGGACGTGCACAATAGGACCCTCACAGCAGGTCCATGTGATGCTTTTTATCTAATCTCATTTGCAAAAGGGTATAAAAATCACACATTTTTGTGAATAAAATCAGAAAGCTCATTTTTCATAGCTGCAAGGCATGTCTGCATGTGTTCTTCTCCGGTGCACCGTTTGTTATTTTTAAGATAATTTTGAACCCCCACACGTGACAGGATAGACCTTTGAGGCTTACTTTCTATTCAACTATAATGGCAGCACTGTTTAAGGTGATAAACTTTACTGTTAGTAAATTGTGTTACATCTGGCTTTTTTTCACTTTATGATACAATAATCAAAGCTATTGATGTTGAACAAGACACTGACAAGGCAAAACAGTAACAATGTTTTTGGATCTTTTGAATGTGTGAGATGACTGGGATCACGATTTTTGCGTACAAGATATGATTTGAATATGATTCAGAGCCCAGAAGGATTCCGGCTGTGCTGAAAGACCATAGGTGGATTTCCTCAAGAATCACAAACAAATTAATTAAAATCAACATTTTATTTTTAGGAGCAAAGCAGTAATCAATTGCAGTTACAGGAAAGAATACATAGCAGAATTATGCAGATGCTAAAGTTACTTGCTAAAGTCACATTTATGTTTAAGATGACTGTAGAGTAAAATTGCTCCTTTGCACTGCATCAAATAACTGGATACCAACTTGATTAATATATTTGGGAGTCTGTCCATTTTATGATGAACTATGACTCCTGCCACAAAATATGGCACGACTCCGACTCCACAGCCTGGGTCCTAGTAGATGGGTCCTCATCTAGGACTGATGAAAAATCATGCACTGCCTCATTTTGGAGCAGGACATTTACATAGTCCACAACCTAGTGCACAGCAAGATTTTTGGTGGGCACATGTTAGGCAGGACCTGTTATAGGACTGCTCCGTATACCATCCAAACAAGGTGGGGAGTACCTTAACACCATCTGGATACGTGCCTGTGAGCCTTAATGTGAATGACACGTTCCTCGTCCGGAGGTTTCATAGCTGATAACGATAATATCATCCGTTGGGAATTATTTTGTTGTCTTTATAGTAACTGAGGATGTAGTGAACGCGGTGAAGAAACATAAAGAGAAGAATGATTTTTAATAAAAAAAAATTAATTTAAAGTAAGAAAAATAAAAAGGGGATAATGTAAAATTAATTCAGTAATTCAGCTATAAATCCAAGAGGAAGAACCAACCTCTGATAGCAGAGCCTCTGTGGACACTAGGCGGGTAGATAGCAGCCACCGTGAGTGGGAAACACCAATGTCTTTAGAGTGGATAAATATCTGCGGAAGGTTTACACACTGTTCTAACACTTATTTATGCACAAATATGCAGCACAATTTTGCACAAGAGCATGAACACATTAAGTCATGGAACCATTTCACAAAGCCACACCCCCCTTTACCGAGGCACAAGAAGTGTCCGGCTGACACAATAATCGCTAGATTGTGGTGATTGTCGGTGTGAACCATGTGTTGACAGGAATTTTTTGGGTGATTGACACCCGTTAAATGTGCCCCAGCCGTGTTCACTTAGACCGAAGGATCAAGATGTCAGCGCTATCCGCAGCCTCAGCTCACACGCGCTTGGATTTATGGATATTTATAGCTATCAGTAATAAAATACATTCATCTCCCTAATTCGTAATGTTTTCTGTGTAATTTGCTCTTTGTCTGGGGGAAGCCCTGGCCGAGCTCCTAAGCTCTTAAGGGGGCAGCTTTGAGACTCTTACTGGAGGCCGGCCCTCTCTATGTCTCTGGGGGCCCTCTATGACACCATTGGCCTTCCAGGCAACATGGACCAAAGATCATCACTATGCCTACTAGTCATGGACCCTGCCGCAGTAGCTGGATGCGCCGTTACATAGAAACCAATGGTAGTTAGTTCCCTACATTCCAAGGCAAGGAGTAGGTAACTCCCAGCGTGAGAGATCCAGACTTGACAGGACAAGGGTGTGCGGAGCGCGTCTCATGGAGGATAGCAGCAGCTGTATCGGCGCTGATCACCGTCCTCTCACACCTTCGCGCTGTCCAGCTCACTCACGCCGGTGTTTCCTCCTACACACCTCCGCATGCGCTCTCTCTCCTGAATATCATGACTCCTCCATTATCTGCTTTGTGTATGAACGGAACTGCACGTGCCGCTACATTCTAGCGTATATACTGTGACCAGCAGGAGCTGCATGCGCCTCGATACACTACGCAGGCGCCGCTTGTAGAGAAAATTACGCATGCGCGGAGTTCAATTACCAAGGCAATGTCTTCCGTATTTCCAGATGTTGCATGCGCGCGCATGCACACTACGTGACCCCGAGAGCGCAGGCGCCCTTGAGAGTTAACCCACGGTCTAGTCCAGGCGGACAGTAGAGGGCGCGAGAGGGATGTGTAGCGGGAAAGAATAAAGGCAGTATGATAGAGAGGACCACAGAGCTTTAGAGAGGGAGGGGGACCCAAATCAAAGGGCACAGGGAGCAAATACAGAAGCACAGGGGGGGTCACTATGGAGAACAGGAGGGGTCACCTAACAGAGCACAGCAGGAGAGACTACAGAGCATGGAGGTGACTACAGGGCACAGGTGGTCACTATGGAGCAAAAGAGGAAAACTACAGAGCAGGGGGGGCTACAGGGCAAGGGGGGTCACAAAAATGGGGGGGTTTACAGAGGGGCCCTACAGGCACAGGGGGACTCCCGGAGCAGGGGGGCCCACTACAAAGCAAGAGGGGAGAAAGGGGGTAAATACAGAGGGGAAAATTCAGAGAAACAGGGGGACTACAGGCCCCGGGGGGTCACTTAAGAGCACGGGAGGGGGGACTAAGAGCAGGGGGGGTAACTTACGGGGGGGCCCATACAGAGAAAGGGGGACGCTACAGAGCTTAGACCCCCATTAAAATCAAATTTCACCTATGTTTTTGCCCGAAAAAAACCCTTTGGCACACCCCAAAAATTCTGTGTTTAAAAAAGCCAAAAGCGCTCACCTTCTCATACCCTCCCTGTCTCCCCACCCCAAAGGACAAATTATTAAATCACCTTCAACTCTCCCTTCGCCCCCCACCCACCTCCCCCCCCATCTCCCCTTTTCAGCGGACGACTTTGCCACTTATTTCCAAAATTTAAAAATAACCCTCATCGGGAAAAATTTTTTACCCCCCCAGCCCCCATACCCACCTTTATCCCTTACCATCGCCCCCAACCCCCCCTTTAAACCCTGAACACCCCCCAAAGTGAACATTTCCCCAAAAAACCCTGTTTTCCCCCTTTGTTAGTCACGAAAACCCTTTTCCCCTTCTAGTTTTCCAAATCCCCCTAAATACCTGAAACCCTTGACCCACTGCCACCCTACCTCACCCCAAAATTTCGCATTTTATTTCCCCCCCCTCACCCCCCTTTTTATTCTTCATTAACCTCTGGCATTTTTTCCCTTCCTTTTTTAAACTTTGAAAACCAACACACCTACCCTTTAAGAAACCATCTCTCAAACCCCCCCTCACTGTCCAACTATCGCCCAAATCTCACTGTTTCCCTTTTTTGATCCAAACCCCTGGAACAGCATGTCTATTTTCCCCCCCTGTCCTCCCCCCTCTCTCCAATTTCCTATTTTTTGGGACCCACCTTTTCTGGTTTCCGACCCAAACCACTCCACTGAAATTTGCCCTCCCCCCCAAGGGGCCACCAAAACTAGTAACCCCAAAAGCCTCAGGGAAACTTTTCTGTGCTTCAATCTTAGACCTGTCCTCTGCCTTTGACCCGGGCAAACCACTCCATCCTGTTAACCATCCCTCTCCTCCGGGCATAGGCCCGGGCCCTTCACTGGATTCCTCTTTCTTTTTTGATGGGAACATTCAGGTCTTTTTCTTGCCCCAAACCTCCTCCTCTGCCCGCTCTTGTTGGTGTCCCCCGGGGGTTTAAAGCCCGGGGGCCCACACCTCTTCTCTATCTAAAATCTTGGTCTGGGTCAGTAAAATAGCCCCAGGGCTTTCGCTCCCAAACCCTGTTTGGGGAAAGGAAAACCAGTTTTTAATTTCTCTGGTCTGATTTTAAAACGCTTTTCCCTCTCCCGGATCCCAGAATGCCTATCGGTCCATATCCCCCTTCTTTCCCCCCGTTTTTTAAAAAATTTTAAATGGGGGAAAAAACAGAATTTCTTTCCTATTTCACTGTCCCACTCCATCCCTCCACCTGTCTCCCCATTCACTGTCTGGCTACACCCTTCCCCAGTCCAAATTGTCCCCCTCCCTTTGGGAAAAAACCTTTGACTCCTCTTTATCCTTAAAACCCCTAAACCCAAACCCCTTTAAATCCACCGCCCCCCTCCCCCAAAAAATTATTTAACGCATTCCCCCCTTTCCCCTTAAAATCTGAAATCCCAAAAACGTTTTGGGCCCAAACGCCCTGTCATACCCCGCCTTGACTACTAAAAAAATCCTTCTTGTGGCCCCCCACCCAAGCACTCTCGCTCCCTTTAAAAACCCTTTCAAAACTTTTGCTGCCCGTCTGATAAACCTTTCCCCGTACTCCTCTGCCTCTTCCGCGGGTGCCCAACCCCTCCACTGGCGGGCCCAAATTCCCAAAGGCAAAATTTTCAGTTCAAATTATTTAACCTCCCCTAAAAGGCTCTCCCATAACCTCTCCCTCCATTTATCTCTGCTCTAATCTCCAGATACCTCCCCCTCAAACTTCTTGCCCCCCCTTTTCATCAGCTCCCCCACAAAACCGTCTCCAAAAATTTTCCCCAAAAGCATCCCCCAAATTCTCGGGAAACCCCTTAAACCCAAAAACACTCGGGGGACTCTCCCCCAACTTTCACCAGTTTAAAAAAAGAACCCCTGAAAAACCCATCTCTTCGGGAAATACCCTTTTTTCCTACACTAACCCCCACCAGAAAACCCCGGCCCAAACAAACTGTACCCCCACCTTCTGTCTCTACCCTTCTTCCTTTTTTAAAAATTTTGAAAGGGCCCTCAGGGGGCGGGGTCCTCTTTTCTCTTTTATCAGTTATTTAGTCATTTTTCGTCCCCCTTTGTTTCTTTTCAACATTTGTTATGTATAAAATTTCCCCCCTTGAATGTACAGCCCCTGGAATTTTTTGGGCCACTTAAAAAAAATAAAAATAATTATTTAGTAAAGATGGGGGAGAGTGGAATGGGAGGTCTGTTGTAAAGGGGGTCAGCCTCGCAAAACCAAGACGGTAAATGAGGACGCAGTGACGATGAAACAAAAATCGATGATGTTTTAGCCGACCGCACTTGGGGGCCAGGTGAAGCAAGGGCTTCATCATCGTCAGTAAAAAAGGGCGTCAAGCTTGCGCGGTCCAAAGGGGCCCCCGGGGGGCGCAAACCCCCCAAGTGGGTTGTGTGGCCGTGAGTTTAGCCCGGATGCCGCAGTGTGAGGTCCGGATCCAAACAGCCAACCGGGGTGCCCCCCCTTTTAAATCCCCCGGAAATTTGCCACAAAAAGGGGGGCCCCCGCAACCCCGCCCGGGGTTTCACCAGGGAAAAATTGGCGGGGAAAACAAGCTACCCTCGGTTGGTTGTTTGGGGGGGCCTTGGGCCTAAAAGAACCCCCCGGGAGGGAGCCGGGGAATAAGGGTATATTGGGTTTTGAAATCTGGGGGGCAGAAAGTGAAAACGTGGCCAGGGGCTAAGTTGGAACCCCCGGCCCTGCGTCAACACATGGGAGAAACGTGGTCGTATGGTGGGCCTTCCCGCAGCCCGCTGCGCCCAGTGGCCTCCATGCCATTTTAAGAAGTCAAGGCCCCCACCACCTATGCAGAAGGGGAGTTTTTTCCTTTTGCCATCATCCTCGGTCCAAAATGCCCCTCTGCCCCCCCGTTAGAAGGGGGGCTGGTCCTACTGGGAAAACCAAACTTGTTTTGTGGGGCCCAAAACTTGCCCAGTTTGTGTGGAGAAGCTTTTCCCGCCCGGCCAGTAGGGGTGGCCCTCAGAGATGGGTGTTCAATGGGCAGGGGCCATCGTTACCCCCCCGGGGAAACCAGGGGTTGTCCACGGGAAATGTGGAAAGACTGGGCCTTTGTCAAGAGGGAAACCCCGGGTGGATCGGGGCCCGGATATCCAACACACCAATGCCTTTTGGGGGTCAAACAAAATCAGCCAAAGGCCTAACCCCCAAAATGTGAGGGAAATTTAGGGCCCGGGTTCAAACTACCCGCCCCAAGGGCCATATTTTGATGCCGGCCCCCCCGACCGAAAGCCCAACATCTGCCCCCAGTTTCTCCATCTGCCCAAACCCAAACCCCTCTTTACCAGGGGTGGCATTTTTCAAAACCTCCCACTTGTCAATTTTTGGCCATCTATGCCTTTGGGTGCCGGGGGCTGCTGCCCCGGGGCCCCCCAACTGTGTCATTGTGCCCCCCCGGGGGCCCCTTTTTGTTTTTGCCTCCTCCTAGAAAGTCTTGTGCCCCTGTCCCGACCTTTATGCTGCTGGGGGTGTGCCCCCCTTTCCCTCCACTCTGTGTCAATGTGCCCTCTGTGGCCCCCACCCCCTGTTTTTTCCACCTCCGAAGTCATTTTTGCCACTGTCTGACCTCATGCTGCTGTGTGGGGTTCCCCGTGACCTACACAAAATCTGTCATTGTGCCCCTGTCTTTACCTCATTTTCTGCGCTGCCGTCACCTCCAAATTTTCTGTGGCCCACTTTTGTTTTGGCCCCCTCCAGAAATTTTATTTTTGCAATCTATGACCTCATACTGTGCTGCCGTGAAACCCCCCACTCCCCTTTATTTGTGCCACTCTGTGGCCCCCCAAATACTGTTTTTTACCCTAAGAATTTTCATTGTGCCACTGTCTTTAACCCCCAAAGCTGCTGCTGTGGCTGCTGCCGTTAAACCCACAAAAACTTTGTCACGGGGCCCCTCTGTGGCCCCCACTCCTGTTTTTGGGGGCCCCCTCCCCCAAAAAGTTTATTTTTGCCCAATGTTGGGCCTCTTTTCTGATGCTGTTGGGGTTTCCGCCCTGACCTCAAAATTGTCATTGTGCCACTGTCTGACCCCTGCGGTTTTCCTGCTGCCGGGCAAATCCAAATCCTTTTTCATTGTGCCCCTCTGTGGCCCCACTTATGTTTTGCCACCTCCACAATTTTCTTGTGCCCCCTTTTCTGACCTCTGCTTGGGGCCCGCTTGCCCTCCCCACTGTGTCATTGTGCCAAATCTCTGAAAAACATGTGCTGCTGCCCCTGACCCCCACCCAATCTGTCCCTTGTGCCCCTCCCGTGGCCTTCTCCTGGGTTTTTTCCACCTCCAGAAGTCCTTTTTGCCCCTTTTCTGACCCCTTTCTGCTGTGGCTGCCCCCGTCCCCTCCACCACTCCCGTTTACCTTTTTTGCCACCCTTTAGCTTCGGGTTGTTTTTTTTCAAACTTTCCCCTTTGGGAGACTTTTTAAGGATTTCATTCCCCTTCGTTTTTTTGGGAGTTTTGCCCTTTAAGTGGCCCCCGGGAATTTTTTAGTGAAAGCCGATTCTAAAGAGCGGCGGCAGTTCTTTTGCGTTGTAAAACCCAAAACAAACATTTTTGAAGAAACCAAAAAAAGCTCCCCCCTGCAATATTTAAAACATGGCACATTGTTTTACAGCACCCCGGGCCCCTTTTGGGAGCCTTGGGGAAATTTGCTGTTTTTTTAAAGCGATTCGTCCCGAAGCAATTCGGACCAAAAAATAAATTTTTTCGGGAAAAAATTTTTTCGGGTCAACCCCAAAAGAAATTTTTTAGAAATTTTGCCCATTTCCCCAGTTTGATCCCCTCAGAAAATGAACGGATTTTAAAGCAGTACCAAAAAAAAGCGCGAGGGGGAGGGCCCCAAAACAGATGGGGGGTTGAATGTTTTGAATTCCCTTTCTCGGTGGTCTGTCTCTGTAGTTTGGTGCGCTTTTTCCCAGCCCATGGTTCTTTTTGGGGTCATACAGAAAGGTAATTGTGTTGCCCCTTGGTCGATTGTTAAAACCCGTTTAACCCTGAGGTATTTTTTGTTTTTTTGTGTAATGAAAAAATTGCGAGCCCCGCAATTGGGAAAAAAGCCCGGGAAAACATGGTGTGATAGCAGGGTGGGGGAAAGAGGGGTTTAAGGCCCCGTGCCCCGTGGGTTAAAGAAAAACCCTCCCGGGGGTTAGGAAAGCCGGAGAGGGGAGCCTTAGCAGATGGGAAAGGTGATTAAAAAGCCGCTGAGAGGGCCCCAAAACCCCGGGTAAAAAAAACTCCCGTGGTGAAGCCAGAGAGTTGAGTTTTTGGTTAAAAGGGAGGAATTTACAGCGGCCCGGGGTTGGTGCCCTTTGGGGATATTTGATACATGGGCTGTTTGTGAGTGGGCCCGCTTTTGGGCAAAAAAAGGGGGTTTAAATGGGAAAGGAAATCAGTTGATTACTTTTCAGTGGTGGTTAAAAGGAAAAAGTTAACTACAAGAGCCTTTTGTTTTGGGGCTGATTTAGACTGTTTCGGGCAGTGCCATTTTTCTGGTTCGCAGATAAAAAAAAAAACAGATTTGAAGCATAAAAAAATGTTTACATAGTCTATGTAATTTTTTTTAGGGGAGAGGAAAAAAGCAAGTGATAGGGGTAGGAAAGTGTCCAAAGTGGGCAAGGGGGAGGGTTTCCAAAAAATTTCCAAATTGTTGCAGACAGGGAAAGGGGAAAAAATTTGGTGAGGGGATTTCGCTTTGATGAAAAGGTTAAAATGTTCCGGGGGGCAGGGGCATGAATTTGGCCCGCCGCATTTTAGAGGGCTCCCCCTTTCGCTCTAGAATTTTATTCCCGGTCCATCCAGAGCATTTAAAAAACCCCCGGTGCTTCCCCACAAAACCACCCCCTGGAGCATACTCGCCACAGGGTATCAAAAGGGGCCCCATTTTGTCCCTCCCCGGCAGCCCAAAAGGCGGAAAACAGCCTTGTCGGGCCTAAAGGGGCCCGGATTTCGGCCAGTGCAAGGAGAGCGGGGGCCCCGAGCCACAGGGAAAGGGGGACTCCCCGCCCCGAGGGGCTTTAGGACGTACTGAGAGACGGCCACCCTTTCCCCCCGGGAAAACCCCGGGGGATGGGGTTCCCCCGACCCCAAAAGGGACACAGCCCGCAACGTGAGCGGTGCAAAAAGGGGGGAGTTTGGGGTGGCCCCCCGGGGGCCCTGGCTTTCCCGGGGGCAGGAAATCCCCCAGAAAGGCCCAGGAGGAGCCCGGGGACCGCAGAAAAGGGCCCGGGCCCCGGGCACCCGAACAGACATCGGTTGGCCCCGCGTGTGGGGGGGAAAAAGGGGGAGGGGGGGAAAGCCCCGGGGGGGGAGAAATACTGGCGCAGGGCATCCCCCGCTACAGGCCCACGCAGAGAACAAAAAGGGCCAGGGGGGGGAAGAGACAGGGCCTCGCCCGGCCCAAATGAGGGCGAAAACCCTAAAAGGGCCGAGGTTTCCCCGCCGGAATTAATCCCCAGGGTTTAGATCGTTTTAGGGGAGGGGGACAAACCTTCCCACCTTTGAGAACTAAAAACCCCTTTAAAATCCCCCCAGGCAAGGGAACCCAATCTTTCTTGGCGGGGAAAAAAAAGGTCTTTCCCTTTTGGGCAAAAACCCCAAAAACAAAAAGGGTTTGAGGGGCAGGAAAGGCGGCCTTTTTCCCCCTGCAAAGGGGCACGCCAGAAAAACCCGGAGAGCCTGCCCCAGTTCTCACAGAAAAAACTCCCTCTCTTTCAGCAAAAGAAAAGACCCGCCACCTAGGCCGGCCCCCCCATCAAATTTACGGGTCGCGAAAGCTTTTCTCTCAGGCAGACCCCCCAT